>KK121964.1:457592-510435 GCA_000611955.2 Stegodyphus mimosarum
TATAAATTATATATACGTTTGGTACTGCCGATTGCAATATGAAAGAGAGGTGTACAGTTAGATTTTACAGCAATCTCACATACAAAATTTCAAAGGTCTACGGCTAATCGCTTTTTGTTTATGCTAGATACATTTATACATATTTATGTTCGTACGTACAGACATCACGACAAAAATTCCTTTTGAACCCATTTTAAATCCATTTTACAACCCGGTTTATAAAAAAGAGTCTCTTATTCTGCCCGTATGTACAGCCATCTCGCAAAAAAATTTGTCTAAATGTATTCGGAAATGATCAAAATAGGTATTTCCGTTGAAATATGATACTCGAAATTTTTCGAGAATACAATACTTCCTTTACTTCCTGTAGGAAGTAAAAGTAATTAACAATATTTTTAATGCATGTAACACTGAATTTCAAAATAAGATATCATCGGACGAATGTTAGCCTATAACACAATTTTCTTAACTAGGTCGGCTTGATAATGTTGCATTGTCACAAAAGATCGGTCTCCAATTGTGTAAAACAACCTTCATGAAGGTGTAATGTGGAATTTATGAAGGTGTGGCTAGTAATGTTTAAGCTTGATACTTTGATTACCAAAAGCAAATGAAAATTCTACTAGCTTATTTTGAATCAGCAAAAGACCTCCTACATCTTCATGAAGGTTGCTTTTTACAAGATGGGAAGTGATCTTTATACGGATGCTGGTAATTTTAAGACAAGATACTATTACGAAGTGATTCCTCTTAAATGAGTAGAACATGTATGCTTAAGGCTAAACGCAAGTCAGAAGTGATGTGATTCAAAGAATGATAAAATTCAAACGCCTGGTTTCTATAAATATTGAGAAATGGGCAGAATTATTAACTATTTCATAAAAAAAATTGAAAGCTAATGTCAGGATTTTAGAACTTTTTCTGCTATAAAAAAAAATTCGTAACCATTATTAATAATTCACTTTAACTTCACCTGAGAATTTTTATTTAATTATTTTGATTTACATTTAGATGTACAAAGCAAATAAAATCTGTATAAGCTGGTTGCTAGAAATGTTTCTACAAGTTCGCAATGAAATGTGTAACAGTGCTGCATGGATATTTTCTTCCTACGTACAAGAGTCTCAAAAATATGTCTACATTTTTTGGGGGGACAAATATAATTTGAAATAGGCAATTTAATATATAGTAGATACAGCATTTATATAAATCGTATTATATTACGCCAAATATTCCCAAGGGTTCTACTCACTTCTCCAAAATAAAGTAATCTAATCAGCCACATGTATGTAGAATAAACTTTTTAATTTTAAAATAATAATGAGGTATTTTTATAACGTTGATAAATTAATCATTTAGAAATGCGTTATTTAAAAATTATGCAAGACTGTATTCATTTGTAAACAATATATTAATTCCGTGATTTCATTCAAAAAGTTTCATTGGGTGTGTTTTTTGTGTAAAAAACAACTTACACAAGTTATAGTCAGTCAGCTTAAACTCCATGTCGTGACCTTGAGTGACGTTTTGGAAACAAAGATATTCACTTCATCATTGTGAATAAGCAAAATAATTTCATGACTGTCAGCTTCACACCTTTGGTTGACAGATTTAAGAGACACAGACTGTAAATTTTTGAAAATCTGGAGTTCAGAGACAGAGGGTTCTTTGGGGGAAAGTGGAGGACTGGCTTATGAGTGGGAAAGAAGAAAAGAATTTTCGAGGAAATTTCTTTTCTTATAACGCTTCGAATTCGAACTGTCCAGAAAATGTGAAGAATGTATTATTGGACAGCTTTCTTCACTCAAGATAATATTTTATACAACTATTCAGTAGAATATTTAAAAAGTGGACGTAATCTCACAACTGATGTGCAGCGGGGAAAATGACAGAGTTTCTTTAAGGTGAAAGTAATAATAAATTGAAATTTTAGTACCAATACTAAACATCGAATATGACGAACTGAGAAAAGACTGAAATAAACAGAAAAATGTATGCTAACACTTAACACTGCATTGAGAATTCTAAACGCATACTGCTGTGCTGCATTTAAAATTTTCGTTATTTTGCTGTTGAATTGTATCCTGCTTACGTGCGAAGAAAATGATGCTTAATAACAAAACAAAAAAGACAAAAAAAAACTGCATAAATAGGACCGAGGGTAACAGCAGACTGATAGACTACAACCCAGCGAGGGCGTGAGAAACCTTAAAAAATCATATTGAGCGACGGTTAAAATCTGAAACCTTTAAGACTTTTCCTTTAGTTTATTTGTCTTATTTTTTAAATTTTCTTTTTTTTTACTTTAACTCAGTAGACTCTTCCGTCAGAAGTTAAATGGTCTTTTTGAGACCTTCGAGCAAAGAGACTAAAATACAGATTTTTAATTTACAGACTAAAATACCTGCCACGCAATATCGTCGAATCCAAGAAAACTTAACAAAATTACAAATCTGCATTGCGGTTGCATCGAACGAAGAGAACCTGTGCCCACTATGAATTTTGTATTAAAATGACTCGGAATTTAATTAGTAACTACATTTTTTCGGAATCCTTTTTTTTAATATAAGAAATTATTAAACTCAATTCCTTTCAACTTTCAAACGATTTGTCTTAAAAAGAGAGAGACAGAGAAGAAAAGAAAAAAATATTCTTCTATATTATTCTTTTGCAGAATTTGTCGTTCTGATGAGCAGCTTCTGCGAGGTTATATTTATTAGTACAAGTTTCTTTTTTCGTTTTGCGATTTTGCGTCGGAAACATTAAAAGTCTGAATCACTTTCCAAACTGTTGCCACAAAATATTTTAGCCCTGTATTATATTTAAAGAAATTAAGTAACGAAGAATCTGCATAAATGTATATATATTTCTCCAAAATGAGGTAAAACAACGGTACCTAGAGCCATCCAATTTTGAATAACGTAAGTTTCTACCCGAATATGCGCATCTGGAAGCCCAAATTTGGAATTTGGAATTTGTTTTATTATTTATTTCATATTTTGTAAAACATTAACTAATTTTTGATGCACAAAATCGAACGATTTAAAAGCAAGCAATGGCAACACTCTACTGAAAACAAAAAAAACTTTTTTATCTCAAGCTCGCGGAACTGCGTATCGGAAATTCTAAAGATATACTCATTTTAAAATTATTTTGCGACATTGCTGTTGAACTGAATTTTATGTTTTAAGTGCAAAGAATATGATATTTAATAAATAAAGGTAACACACAAAACGTTAAAAAGCGCCCGTTTGGATGTAATTTAAAATCTGAAAACTTTCAGATTTAATTGTTTTATGTTTTTAGTCCAAAGGGGCTTTGTCCCTGAAGGACTATAGTTATTATTATTATTATTCAGTGATGCAAATTTAAATACCGAAGCGACAAGCATGCGGCTCTCAGACTCCTATAATTTGCTTAGACTAATTGTGGACTAATCTCCATGCTATTTCTTACTTTAGCCGAAAGACTAGCTGGCATTACAATTAAAAATGTTTGAAAATGAATTAACGCGTCAATATTTATCATATCTAACGATGATTTTACAACACATAAATAAATACTTCCTTTTGAACAATATTTTAATTTCAATGCTTAATAAACTTTATTCGGAAAAGTCTTCTCAACTTTAGTATTTTTTTTAAATTTTTCCAGCCCAAAAGAGCTATTAGTCTTGAAAAACAATTTTGCAGAATTGCTTAAATTTGGTGTCTCCAGCGAGTTTTGACGATTTCTTGCAAACCTGGTGACAAACGTTAGTCATATAAACCACAGTCAGTTTGACGGTATCTCTTCAATTTACGAGATAGTCATTTACTTCAATGTTAAATGGACTTAAGTCTGTATCAGTATTTTTATGAGAATGCTTCGATTTCGTAAAGGTCGCATTCATTATGCCAATGCATAGATCATTAGTTATTTAAATCAAGCAATACGTGTGTTTGTATGTATATACATATCAATATATATCAAGGAGAAGCTGAAAAAATTTCAACATAAACACGTTTCAGAATTGATGTCATGATGACTATAAAAAGTGCAATCAAAAAAGCAAATTTAAATTAATTTATAATAAATAGTAAAGTGATTGATAAAAAATTTAAAACTATTAAACTTTTTAAAACAAAAATTTAAAAAAAATTAATGAATAAAGCATTTTTTTTTTAATTTTAATCCATCATCGGGATGTAATTTGCTACAACGTGACTCTAACGAATAATCCTATGCAAAACTGAACAATATAAAATTAGAGCACTCCAAATAGAAACTAGAAAATCAAATAGACTAATTAAAATAATTTGGTAAATTGCTATTCAGTTAAGAAAGTATTAAAAATAACAGCACTGTTAAAGGAATGATTTAAAAAATGTAAATAAATTTTTATTTAAAATGAAATTAAAATATTAAAGGAAACAATAAACTAAAAAATAGAAAAAGTAAACTTTTAAGAGGATGTAGCGTTGTGACCACGGCTAACTGTAAAATTTTTTAAACGAAACTGGTAAAATTTAACCCAGACAAACTTTAACATTTAACAAAAGAATTTAATTACACACAAACGCTACATAAAGAAAGTTACACGACAAAACTAGCAAGAATTAACACAAAGAATTACTCAAAATAAGAAGTACATGTTAATAGTCCTCTGCCGAAACTCGAACTAACTAGTTTAGGCTTAGGTGTTTTTGAATAATGTCCGATAAGTACGTTTTGTGTCCGCTGCAATACATGGGGCTGTTTGCTAGCGTTCGTTACAAGGATAAATAAAAGGTTTCCGAATTGAAGAAATAGAAGAAAACCAAAAGTTGTTATAAGCAAAAATTTGTTAAATAAATCCTTATGGCAATAAGCCCAGTTTTTTGGAAAAACACTTAAATTAAATATTAAATTCATTTAAATAAATAAAACCGGAAAAAGGAAAGTGGTGAACCTATATGAAACTGTTTCCTAAAATCATTGAAAATCCGTGAGAAAAACTTTGCAGCTGGCTCACGAGGACGAAAGCAGCCAGTAGGTGATAGTATGAAAAAAGAAGTGAAAGAATGATACGAATTGAGTTGTACGGCTCTTTAGACCTCTACCTTACTCTTCTTACGTACATATTTAACATATTAACTCTTAGAGTTGTAACTCTTTAAAGTTAAAATGTTTAAAAATTCCACAATTAATAAATTTCACAATAGAATTCCACAATAAAATAAAATTTTAATTAAATTAAAAATTCCTCGACAGAGTTGAGTTGAATAAATGTGTTTTAAAAAATGCAGCAGGTGAAGAGTGTAAACTCCATATTTAAAATTTAAAATTTAAATGCAGAAATAAAATTTTTAAGTAATGCAAATTTGAAATTATAAATAAACTATAACAGATGCATACATATTATCAATATGCGCCTAAATTCTATTTTCGATGTGTTAGTGTATGCTTATGAATGAGATAAATGGAATTACACATTTTACATTGTTTAAACTTATGAACTTCTCCACTGTTCTGTTAGTTGTGTCCCACTTATGGCTAAACGTTCAGCTTAAAAAGAATTCTAAATCAATATCTGAAGATCCATTCGGGAAAACGAACCTTCATTGTGTGGGATATGAATAGTCTCCTGTTAGATTTCCTCTATTTTTCGTTTCGAATAGACATAGAAACTTCCATAATGTAATTGCAGCTCTTCTGTGCAGAATGTAATTGCAGCTCTTCTGTGCAGCATGTATTTTCAGCAATTTCAGCTGATAATTTAGGAATTCATACATCGATTCATCTTTGAACTCTTATTTGTACCATGTGTTAACAAACATTTCCGAAAACATATGATCTCAAACATGAAACCTTAAGAAAGGACCTTCAGATGTAGTTTATGTCCTGAGAAATTTAGTGAGAATAATAATTTAAAAGAAACTGTACTAAATGTTCGGAAATTTCTACAAGGATTTTAAAGAGGCTTATGAAAACTCATAAATTAATTCTAAATCATGCTAAAACAATTGAATTCGATAATTTAAAAGAACACGAAGCTTTTCATGTTAGAAGTGGTACTGAATGCTCGGTTGGCTTTCAAATAAAAGGAATTTGAAGAACCACATGAAAAGTTTTAGATATGTTTTGTGGATATGTAAAATAGCAATTTGCTGAAAAATTGAGGAATAATGTAGCTATACACAGCGTTTGAAATGTTATGAGGTTATTGCCATTAAAATATGTTGTAAGTCTGGAAGTAAAGAAAGAGAATACATCTATCCAAATTTCTTTAGCAACTGTTTACACTTATTTAAAGGGTGTGATTTAGAAAAACGAATTGTTGAAACATTCGGAGAAATAAAAATGATCTTTGAAAAATTCATTGAGCGCGCCTTGTAAAATGTTATTAAATGTTAATTGGAGCCCTTTCTCCCTATGTTCAACTATATTAAATTTAAAGTATATATATATTTGAATTTAACAAAATTTCTATTCGTAAAAAGCAATTTAAAGTAAAAAAATTAAAATACATTCAACCAACACATCAAATTAAATTCTGTAATTCCAACTTACTGCCATTTTAAATTGTTTGGTAAAAAAACTTCACGAGGAACCATAGGAAGTAATAAACAGAAAAATAATTTTTTTTCGACAATAGATACATTAAGGCTAAACGATAGCATTAATAATTACTTTCTTACAGAAAATTTCACCCAAAATATCATCGCTTGGTTGCATACTTGTAAGCACAAATTCTTAATGTTTCTTATTAAATTTATTAAACAGCATTTCACCGGACACAATATAATCAGAGACCTAGTAATAGATTTTTGCAATTTGAAATTCTCTACCAGTAACAAGTGCAATACAATTTACTGCAAAATCAACTTCCTACATCCGAACTATGACGATATTCAGTTCAGCAAAATTTTCAGAAAATGTCAACAACAATTTCCAGTTACTAAAGTACAAATCTCACCAGCTTTTAAGTATCAAAAACCTCTTAGCAAATTGTTCATTAACCACCATGATCTAGATTCTGCAGCCCAATGATACTGCAAAGAGCTTCAATACAAAGACTACGTAGACGAATTTCATAAACATATTGTTACTGGCAATGTGACAATAGTAAAAAACAGCTTTTAAGAAATTTAATGGAAAAAGGCACCAAATTTAGACCAGTCTTGAAAATCGGCAAAAATCGCCGTTTTAAAAGTTTCGAAAAAAATCTTAACGAGTTCATAGTTAAAACTAGTTACAAATTAAATATTCCAAATTCTGCCTTTAATGCATGGAAACACGAAGTTTTAGAAGAATTGAAGCAAATAATTCGAAGCATCGAATTTAACAGCAATTTACCATGGAATTTTGTCAATCCTCTTTTACAAGATTTGAAACAAAAATTCATTATTACAAAAACTGACAAAGCCAGTAATAGTTTCAGCATTATTTGAAAATTTGTTTATGTCTCACTAATTAATATTGAACTGAATAATGGCATTACTTACAAACTAACCAATTCACAAGAAAATGTCATTGCAAAGAAACTTAAAGCAATTCATAAAAAACTTCAAATTTCACAACCATCTACAACCAACAACTACAATAGATTAGCAAATCTATATGCTCTTCCTAAATTCCATAAATCTCCACTCAAATTTAGATTTATTGCAAATGGTACAAATAATTATAAAAAGAATATAGATTACATATTTGCAATTTTACTTAAAAAATCTGTATTTTAATTCATCAACTAGTTAACAAACAACATAACTATAGTTGGATTATTTATAATAATACTCCCGTTCTCAACATATTTAAAATTTTAGAAATTGAGAACATTAACTGCTATGACTTTGAGAACCTTTATACTTCTCTACCATTATAATAAATTTTTACTAGTTTAATGCAACTCCCACAACTTTTTCCTGATATGCTTAACATCCTTTGAATTGATAGATGGAAAAACTTACCTGAATTGTGCATTATTTAATAACTACATTAAATTCAATAATAAGATCTTTCAGCAGATTAGAGGATTACCAATGGGAGCCAACAGTTCTACGCAAATATGTAACTTCCAACTTAGTTTGAATAAGAATGAATTAAAGTTATTTGAGAATACATTTAGATACATTGATGATATTATAACTTTCAATAATAATTCTGCTTTAGAAAAATTCAAAATTTACCCAAATAGTTTAACACTTAATAAAACTAATACTAATCAAGATACTATTGAATACCTTGACCTACTTATAATTAAACACAGTAAAATTAAATTGTATGATAAAAGGAGAAATTTCCATTTTAATACTATTAAACTAATTAATTGGAACTCTAATATCTCTAGAAAAGTAATAGGTAACACTTTTTATAGCCAACTAATCACAATAAAAAAAATTTGTACTGAAATAGAAGATTTAAAAGATGAAATAAAAAAACTAGTTCATATTCAGGTTAATAACCAAGTCCCAATACAATTTATTAATTTATATATTAAAAAGGCAGGCATTAACATTTCTTTATAATTTATTGACTCTTTACAGTATGATAACATTACCTTAAACCTTAACTGGAGGGTAATGAAGGATTTTGAAGAGTTAAGGGATTATCTTGTAAATATTCTTGTAAATATTTGTAAAAATGTATATTTAATACTGGATTCTTTCCTTTTACTAATAAAGGGCCAACTCATTTCAAAAGTCTCAATTATAGCCTGAATTGAGTGAAAATTTTAATCTTTTTCTTCTTTTCCTTAACTTTTTGGCCAGTATTTAGTAAGTTTTATTACACATCTTAAATTCAATTTTAATATAATTAAATATTACAATACTTTTTACTTTCATAAATTTTTTTTTAATTTTTCTAAATTAAATTTCAAAAATACTTCTTAAATTAAATCTATAAAAAAATTATTACAGTCCTTAGTAATTTGCAACCATTTTTCAAATTACAACAGTTTGTTTTTTCACAATTTTTACCCATTTTTACACACATTTTTACATTACTACGCAGTTAGATTTTAAAAAAAAATTTAAGCTACAGAACACACTTTTTACATTACATACAGTTTGCAGCATACTTTTAAATAGATTTTTTAAATGGTTCTTACATACAGCAGCTTATCGCTCAACTCTATTTTTTACTAGCGCCCTCTTTTATAAATAGAAGGAACACTACTTTACATCACGTGACTTGCTACTTGTCCACACTCCAATAGAAATAATGGTAAATTAATTAATTTAATTTAAAACTTACTTTTTACTTGCCTTTATTATATTATTTTAGTATTATTTAATTTAGTTTCTAGTTTATTTTTAGTATGTTAATAGTTTCTGTATCTTTTTTGTTTATATGAATATTCGTGTCGGGGAAGTTTTTTGCTAGCAAGATTTACTAAATTAAATTGGTTTTCTAAAAAATTGGTATTATAAAGGGTATTGTTTTGTATTGGCTTTGATTTCTGCTTTTCTAAAAGTTCTACTTGTTTGAATTGCTTTTGGTAGGTCACATCATTTGGTTTTACTTTTGGTTTTGAATTTTGCACTTGCCTACATAAATGACGAAACACGAATTGAATAATTGAAGAGTTAGGTTTTAAACTCATCTCCGCCGTTTATGAAACTCATCTCCGCCTTTTTTAAAACTCAGAGGCGAAAGATTGATTCTTCAGATCCATAATAAATTATTTGTGGCTGATAAAAGCTGTTTGTGAGTCATTCATTTACCTCTCAGCTACGTAGTGTTCCAATACAATGAGTTTAGCAGAAATTTCGGTCAGTGTAGTTAGACCCTAGGCCCCTGGGGTTGTTGGGTACCCCTCCTAGTCTCTGTCAGATACTGCTTGTAAATCTCTTTGTCCAGACTCGAGCTGAAGGCGATCCAATACTTCTATTTTATGATTGAAAAAGGAGTCTTCCAGAGGCATTGGAAACAAGTTCTTTGATTGTAAATGATTGAAGGTTTTCCAGGGTTAAAGAAAAGATGTTTCTTAAATGAGCACTGGTTCTCTTTCTTGAACACCATTGATAGGATTTTGAAGTGCATTCACACATTAAGTGTGCATGGTATTCTCGAAAACACTATGAAATGCTTTCTTGCATTACAGTACGTTATCAATCTTAATGTTAATGTGCAGTATAGATGCGACAGTTAAAAAGATGCCATTGGTTACTTGAGAAAATAGCTTCATTATTAGGTTACTGCAATGGTAATGCAGTTACCTAATAATGAATTAGGTAATTGGTAATGCTGCAAACCTCTCTGCTATCTTTGTGAAAGCATGAAATTAATGTTTCTTCCTGCAAATATTACTTTTATTGTTCAGACTTTAGACCAAGCTATTATAAAACTTTCAAATGTGCTTACAGAAAAGGTGTAGTTCAAAAAAAGATAAATAAAATTGAATCTTGAGAAAATGGAATTACTCTCAAAAATAGATATTTTTGCAAGAGGCTATGCATATTATAGTCAACCATGGGAAGCGTTCTTTGAAAACGTAATTACAAATTGTTTTAGAAAATATGATTTTTATTTAGAAGAAACCGCAGAGGAATTGCAAGTTGCTTCTAATATTTCGGATATCATTGAGGGAAATTGTGAAGATTCGTTTTTAGAGTACATTGCAATTGATGATAATGTTGATTCAGCATGTGAAATCAACGGCTACAATGTGTTAAAATTGCTGCAGAAACAGTAACTGACAGTGAAAGTGATACAGAAGGAAAAGACTGCATGTCAGCCTCAGCTGAACCCAGGAAAACACAATAGTCTAATCAGAAATCTTGAATTGAAAAGTGGTTATCAGAAAAGCTACCAACAGTTATACGAATTTGAAAATACAATTGAAAATCTGATGACAAACAGTGTGAAACAAATTCGGATAGCTCAGTTCTTTGTAAAATTTTAAAACTTCATCTGGTATGCATTTATAACTTTTTTATAAACGATAAAAAATAAATTCCAAATTTCGCAAATAGTTTAATTGTAGCACTAAATTTTAATTAATAATGTAGGCATACATTATTACATTAATTGTCAGTTATCATCTTACTTAATGTTAGGTGACAACTTACCTAAACAAATTTAACCAGTGGAAGAAACTAAATCTAAAGTACCAAAATACCCCTAATTAAAATAAACTAAAGCAAATATAAGTACAACATATTAAATAAAATAACGTTGTGTAGCATAAATTTAGAATAATGAAAATTAAATCTTAAGTCAAACTTAAATAATTAAGTGTTACGTGAATTTGCTGGACAACATCCCTCCCGTGATCGGGGAAAACGTTTTGGCTAGCCAAACATTTTTCCGACACACAGTCAATGGAAAAAGGTCTACAAAGTTTTCAATTACACGAAGTGGTAAGCAGGGTGTTGGTACATTCACTCGCTAATCACAGAAAAGGATACAAAGTTATCTCCATAATCAAATCCTACCATAAAAATGGTTAGCAAAAAAAATGTAATCAAAAGTATGTAAGAGGGTCAAGAAGTCTTCCTGGAGTACAACTAAATACAAATCAGCCAAAAAAAAATAAGTGTTGGCAAGCAACACGTGACACGCCCCGAAATAAAACAGTAAAGAAATTGTAATAAACAAGATACCCCCCACAAAGCAACTAAAAGTGAAATGTAAATAATCAAATAAACGCCACTAAGTATACGGGTGTTTCAAACCAAAACAAATCAAGAGGTAAAAGGCGCTTGACACAAGACATAATGCAAACAGGCTAACTAATTACTTGCAAACTCAATCACCAAATAAAGTGACACTACAAACCCGAAAGGAAGTTTGTAAGGAAATGCCTACTGTATAAATCATAAATTTTCCCTTCCAGTACACATAATTTCATTTCCCTAACGACTGGCATCCCAATATTAAGAGAGTGCAAAAGAATAAACATCGCAACTGTACAGCGCAAACTAAAGTACGAATCAATCCCTGGCAAAAAAAATTAAACTAGTTGCACAATCTAAGGACATAACAATCACCATGAAATTCGCAAGAAAACCATCAAGTCAAAATTTTAACCTAAACAAGTTCCTGGTACCAAGAAATGGGACAACTAAACAGAATTTGAACTTAAAGAAGTGGAGACAATCCACAAGGATCAGCCCTGCAAAACCTCCAAAAAAAACAAAGCAGGCTATTGAGACAAGACGGTTAAATTCCAAGACAACATGACCACTACCTCACATGCCTAAACATGTAAAATCCAAAAGCAACACTCGACCAAGGATAAGCCAAGAATACGACACAACCATACTAAGTAATACAAATTTAGCTAAATAGAATACAATTACTAATAAAATAACTACTACTACTACTGAATTGTGTACATATCAAATTATATAGACTCTCAAACATGCCAAATCACTTTTTATACACAAAAACCATATGCATCCCTTGGCCTTAGATGGTAAGGTGAATCGTGCGACAAATTCTGGATATTTTCTGACGCAATTATGTCATCCTTCTGTAATGTGGGAAAATTCATTCTCTCAGGTACTCTCGTGAGCCTGTCCAGGTGTATCGTCTGAATCTGAGCAGGATTTGTGATGGAAGCAATTTTATAGTTGACTTTAGTCACCTGCTCAATAACCCTGAAAGGTCCCCGATTCAACTTAGAGTTTTCTAGCCATACTAGGCTGAACTACTGGAGTGTACAAATACACCACACCTCCCACTTTTATCTCCTTATCATGAGAAATCTTTTCTAGTGAATTTTCTTGCTTATCTGCAGCCTCCGTTAAATTCTGATTTACTAATTTAAAACCTTTTGTAATCTCAAGATTAAATCTTTAGAATAGTTGTTTGTTTCATCATAGGTTCTAAAATTGGTTTGCAATAATAAATCAATAGGCAAACATAGATCCCTGCCATATAAAATAAAAGCTGGACACTCCTGAAGTGCACTATGATGACCAGTTCTGTGAGCCAATGAGCCAAAAAGCAGATGTATATCCCAATCCTCCTGTGTTTGCGACACTAAGTGACTAAGTGAGTTAATTAAAGTGGCATTCAACCTCTCAACTACACCATCAGATTGTGGGTGATAACTCGTAGTAGTATGTTTAGTAACCCCCAATTTCTTATAAACCTCCATTATAGCTTGAGAAATAAAATTAGTACCCTTTTCTGTAACAATGGGTTAACGTATCCCATGAGTCGAAATAAACTGTTCTAATTTCTCAATTATGGATCTGGATGTGGTATCCTGCAAAGGATAAGCCTCAGGCCAACTTGAAAAATAGTCAGTTACGACCAATCTATATTTATTGCCTCCCAGTGTAACTGGAAGGGGACCCACTATATCCATCGCAATTCGCACAATGGGACGGGTAGCCATAGGCATTCTCATAAGGGGAGCCTTATGGGAAGGTCTATGACCCCTCCTCTGGATACAGGAGTGACAGGACTTAACGTAATTGTGTATCTGTTTATGCATGCCCTTCCAGAAAAATGACTTCACGATGAAGTGTTCTGTGATAGCCTGAGTGTGCAACCGTAGGTGAATCATGATGTTCCTGCAAGATTCTTAACACTAGCGTTTAGGAACAACCAGCCTATCTTGTTTCTGCCACCGTAAACTGAGTTTCTTGTACTAGCAGTATAAAATATCATCCTTTACAAAAAATATCTGAGAATTAGAGGTTGAAGACTGGTCGTTCTCAAGATCAATTAAAATCTGCTGGTAAAAAGGATCAGAAACTTGTTCTTTCTTAAATAATTCTAACAATTCAGGTGTAAAGGAAGTCTGAACTAACTGTGTAACATTTACTGTTCTTGATAAGTAATCAGCTGTTAAATTCAATCTAGCCGGGTTATGAACAATTTGATAATCAAAGTGTGATAAACCCATAATCCAACGTGCAATTCTAGAAGTGGGATCTTTAAGTTTTAAGACATGTGACAATGAAGCTTGATCAGAATAAACTGTAAAAGATTTACCAAGAAGATATTGTCTAAAATGAGCTGTGGACCAAATAACTGCCAAAATTTCCCTCTCTACAGTACTGTAACATGTTTCAGGACCTTTTAATTTCCTACTCGCATAACATATTGGATGTTGAAAATCCTTTGAATCTTCCTGACATAAGACAGCACCAAGTGCATAATTAGACGCATCAGTACACAGGGAAACACGGTTATTAAAAATTTGGTAATACCAAAATAGGTTCATTCAGAAGTTCAGCTTTTAGAATATCAAACGCTTGCTGAGCTTCTTGCGACCAATAAAAGGGAACTTTATCTTTAGTTAACTGAGTTAAAGGGAGTGCCTTTTGGGCAAAATTCGGAATGAACCTTCTGTAAAAGCCAATAAGGCCTAAAAAACGCCTAACTTCCTTTATATTTTTAGGTGCAACAAAACTCTGGATAACTCTTAGATTCTTATCATCTGGCTGAATAATGCCTTTAGTAACTTTGTAGCCTAATTAAGTTATTTGTTCTTTCAAAAAATGGCATTTAGAGGGTTTAAGTTTCAAATTATGCTGATTTAGTCTGTCAAAAACTAACTTCAATTTCTCTAAATGTTCCTCAAAATTTTTGGATGCAATGACAATATCATCAATATAAATCCCTATTTTTAGTGGTGAAAGATTGGTCAAAACGATAGACATCAGCCTTCGAAAAGAACTCGGAACATTCCTCATGCCAAAAGGTGTTCGTAACCCCTCATAGTGCCCAGAAGGAGTAGAGAAACCACTTTTAATGGTATCATCCGGATGTATTTTTATCTGGAAAAACTCTGATGCTAAGTCAAAAATGGAAAAATAATTGGCATCTCCTAACTGTTCTATCAATTCAATCATGGATGGCAGAAGAAAACTATTTTCGATTGTTTTTTCATTCAACTTACGGAAGTCAGTGACCAAACGGTAGGTGTTATCCGACTTATCCGGACAAATAAAACAGGAGCACTGTAAGAGCTGTCACTTTCTTGTATGATGTTAGCTTCAAGCAGCTCTGGCACCTGTCTGTCAAGTTCATCCCTGAGATGGTAAGGGACTTTATAAGGCTTTTGCCTAACAGGAATATTGTCACTTAAGTTGATGTTATGCAAGATGGTGTCACACCCTGTTAATTCAGTAACTGAGGCAGTAAAGATGTTATTATATTTATTGAGAAGGTGTGATAATTGCTGTCGTTGCTGCTCAGGCAAATGCTTGAGATCAAATTAAGCATCCCATGACTCGAAATCTCACCTGTTTCAATTGTAGTATTGTTGATATGTTCAGTATTTTGTGAGATGACATTCCCAGGTTCGGCACTGGCCAACTTCATTCCTTTGTTTATACGCAAAATGTCTGGTGAAAAATTAGCAATTTTAACATAAAATTCCTGAGACTGAGAAATTTGATTAACTGATCTGGCTATGGCAAATTTACTTTGTGCATGTTCCATTAAAGGTTCAATCAAAACAGTATTAGCATTAAAATTAGCAGAGTGAGTAGTAGGCTTAATAATATTCTCAGAAAAAGGTGGTACTTTATGGTTGGTTACAGAGTAACAAAATGACTGAGAAGCTGATCTAGAAGGTGCATTACAGTTCACAGCACTAGGGTGACTTAGATTCCACTTTAAAATTACATTTGGTCCTAACAGTTGTGAAGTACAAAAATCTAAATGCATGTTGTTGTCTACAAGAAATTTAGTTTCTTATAAAGCACCATACTGAGACGAAAGAGGTGTGTCAGATATCAAAAATTCAGTTTCAAACATTGTTGCTGGAATTCTACAACTAAATTGACATTTTGTGTTACTTTTAACTTCTCTGCTGCTATTCCTTTCAAATAAATATTACAGGTGTCCATCAAGATTTTATTGCCAAAACAATGAATGTATTTTGCTTCTATGATGTTCATAGTTGCACCTGAATCCAATAAAAACTTAACTTTATTCCCCAATATAGATCCTTCTGCTATAGGCAAAGACGCCTCAGTTGTGGAAACAGTAAACACGAATGGTACCTCCAAAAGGGCTTTAGGAAACGAAACGGAGTCTGGTTTCTCCCCACAATGAATTAGTTTAAATTAAAGCTTGGAGCTTGGGGACCCAAAGCATTATTAGTCACATTTGTGTTATTTGAGTTACTCGAAACAGCTGGTGTGGTATTGTTAGGATTTCGCCTACCTGTCTGATTATTTCTAAATCTCTGTTGACCCTGTCTAGAGTGCTGGTTAGGCACAATGTTTACATAGCAATCCTTGCTAATATGCTCAATTCTGTTGCATCTGTAACAACGGGGCTGTATGGGTTTGAAACGAGTACTTTGTGACAGTAAACTCTGAACTTGAGTTCGCAGTGAACCCATCACTTTAGTTAGCTGAGCTGTATTTTCCTGTTGGAGCTTAATAGCTGTAGTGAGCTCTGAAGTATGTACTGATGGTGGTGTACTAGTGTTTTCAAGTGCTGGCTTAGCCGCATGCACTGCCCTGACCTCTGCTGTTGTAAAGTCACTACTAGCATGGCTCTTAGCCCACATATCCTCTTCAATGATGACATGCTGTTTAGCAGCTGTAAATGTTTTATGATTCTGCGGTACCAGTAATCGTCTCAAATGAAGCTGTAAACCTTCAATAAATAGGCTCAAAGGCAGGATTTATAACCTTCAGTAATAAATCCTGCCTTTGAGCTTCAGGTGCAGAGTCACTATTTCTTTCTATAGGTACAGTTTCGTACGAAAGTGCTTCTATACGGGCAGCAAACTGCCTTACTGTTTCATGTGGCTTCTGAAAAGCCTGGATAAGAGCACCTATGTTAGAGTGCAAGTTGTGCACAGAAAAAAATCGTTCCTTTAACCCGGCATTACACGCGCGAGAAAAACGAACGGCATTACACGCGCTGGGTGTGTCATACCCAGGGTGGTTTCTTCCTATTATCTACTATAAAATTTACACAAAACATAAAACAGAAGAAAAAGATAAAAGTCAAAACAATTTTAAACATATATATTTAAAATATCACTTACAATTATTCTGTGCATTTCCTGCAAATACATGCCATATGTTCCATACATACATGTTTTTGACATTTTTCACAAATATATTTGGTTTTTCTGTCCTTTTTAGATCTACATTCAGCACATCTTTTAATTATTACTTTTGCCTTCTTAGCAGATAGTTGAGAGTCCTCATTCTTTACCAGTTTTACTTTCAAACTTTGCGGGAGCATTGTTTGCTGGCTTCTGATCTTTTTGTAGTCTGCAATTAGTCCAAATCTCAAACTTTTCAGAAAAGAACGTCGTGTTCGATTCTGAGTCGGTGGTTCTTTAGTGGATAGCAAAATAACGCGTGCATTTATAGCAGCTACATTCAACATTGCATAAAATATCGTCATAGGCCATCTATTTGTTTTTTTAGCTGTTGAATACGTTGCAGCCATTTCGTCGACGACACCCACAGCCCCTTTCGTTATATTATAGAAAGTTATTATTTCGGGTTTCTTTGATTCTCCAGTAGTGATGTCTATTGCATTATCGTTATGCATTGTTGAGAGCAGAAGAACATTTCTATTCTTCTTTGGTACATACGAAACAATAGTCGTTTCTTTCTGAAATCCAAACATGGAAGAGTAAACGTCCCTTTTTCTTGTATTCAAGAATATTGGAGGAATTTCTTTCTTATTTTTTCTCAATGTCCCAACAATTGTTATATTTTTTTTCAAAAGTTCCTGTGAAAGCGGATAAGAAGTGTACCAGTTATCCACTGTTAGATTTCGTCCTGAATTATACAGAGGTTCCATCAATCTTTTTACGACACTACTGGGAGAATTATCTACTTGAAATGGACCTTTCGGCTGTTTACCGGCATATATTTCCATTTTCCAAGTATAGAAAACTCTCGAATCGACGAGCGCAAAAACTTTTATTCCATACTTCGATGGTTTCTTTGGCATGTATTGGCGAAATGGACATCGCCCTCTAAAAGATTCTAATTTCTCATCTATGGTTACATACTCTCCAACGTTGTACGATTTTTGGCAGTTTTCTACAAAATTTTCGAAGAATTCACGTATCGGGGCCAGTTTGTCTAATTCTTTTCTGCTCTTGCGAGTCTGTATATCATCAAATCGGATGCATCTTAATAAAAAATAAAAACGTGTTGATGACATGGTTGTACGGAATATTTCTATTCCAGTGCCGTCTGTTGCCCAAAGATCTCGTATATACACATGTGATGATTTATGCAAACCAATGAGATAAAGCAATCCAATAAATGCTTTAATTTCAGCCTCATTAGTTTCTTTTGCATCTCTTTCCCGTGAAAAACGCTCTCGAATCGATTCTATAAAACTGTTAGTCCAATGCACTAACTTCTTTATCATATCAGAAGATATAAGGAGGTTCCAAGCATCCACAGGAGAAGTTACATTCTTTGAAACGGGTGTATTTCCTGGGAGTTTTGATATTATATTTTTCGCAGAAATTCTAACATTAGCTTTGAATTTCTTTTTATTCCACTTCGTTATGCTATCTCTTCCAATATAATAATCATCTGCACTTGAATCTGAAACATCGTTTTCAGAATCAGAATCAATTTCTGTTGAAGAATCATGATCACTACAATATTCTTCATCATCTGGCTCTTCATTACCTGAAAAATCATTATCTTCCTCTATATTTTCTTCATCAGAAGAAACAGTATCCAGTAAAGTTTTCAAATACCGCATTTCTTCGTCATAAGTGCGGTAACGCGCCATAACGAAAGAACGGTTTAGATACGTCTGCCTGTACTGAGAAGAGTTACAGAAATGCTCGCTCTGGGTGTGAGACACCCAAGCCCCGCGATTTAAGTAGATCTATTTTTAGAATTCTTTCGCCGATTCTCCCCTTCCAAGGTTATGACCCTTGAGGCAGCTACACGAAGACCCGTCCATTTTTGAAAAAAAGTTGGGAAGAAAAAGTGCGAAAAAGGAGTCACTGGGTGTGAGACACCCAGCGCGATCAAACCCGGGTTAAGGCTTTTACAATATATTCGACAGTGGTTTCTCTTTTCAGCCTAGGGTTGTTTCTTATGAAATCAGCAACCTCACCTGCAACCTTGATTCCAATTACAGTCAGTTTGTCTTTCTCTGACCAGCCGACATGAGTGGCTATTAGGTCTATCCTATCCAAGAAGTCACTTAAACTAGCTCCACTGTCTGCACCTGTAAAAACAAGAACAGATTCGAAAGGATCTGACCCAAAATCTGACATACCATGGACTTCTCGATCCTCTTCCATACTGAAAAAACTACTACTAGCAGGAGCTCTCTTTCTAGGCATACTGAACTATATGTTGCCCACAACAATGCAATCACTAAGATAAAAAGAAGTATCCCAGTCTGTGACTAACAGGTGAGTACCAACACTATTATTAACACAGAAATAACAATAGTATTTTAAACTATTCAGGTAATCCACTTGTAAGTGTTAGTGTTGTTAACATTCGAGTCCATAAGTTTGCATCACAAAATACACATCTGTTATACAATGAATTTCGTGTAAACAGTAATCAAGTTGTGTAACACTTATATATTAATACAGAATAACAACAGTACTTCTGAGATTAACCATTCAGGTAATCTACTGTGTAAATGTTTGTGTTGAGAGCATTAAAGTCCATAAGATTGTGTTACAAAAATACACATCTGTTATACACCCTCACAGAAAAATAAAATGTAAATGTGTACTTCACAAAATACGACCACTGCATAGACCTGTTACTGTAACCGTTTAACTAATTGGGTTTTAGTATCAAGTCTAAACAGGTGGAAGAAAAATAGCAATATTTAAATTAAACATAAAATCGCCAGCATCAAGTTCAACACACGAAAGAAAAGCTAATAGTGCCCCTTAAATATGGCCCAAAACACAGCACCAAAATGTGCCTGTAAGACTTAGATGGTTCGAATTCCACAGCACCAAATTATTAGGTGCTCTTTAAGAGGGTTCGAAAGTCACGGCACCAAATTGTTAGGTGAAAACTGACCTAAACAAATTTAACCAGTGGAAGAAACGTACAAATCTAAAGTACCAAAAACCCCTAATTAAAATTAAACTAAAACAAATATAAACACAACATATTAAATAAAAAAACATTGTGTAACATAAATTTAGAATGATAAAAATTAAATCTAAGTCAAACTTAAATAATTAAGTGTTACGTGAATTTGCTACACAACATTAATAAGTTGAAGCCGTTGTAGAGACGTTAGGTTATTTCGAAGCAGAAGAAGGGAAAAATGAGCAATGCCCTAGCCGGAACTCAAACTACATACCTCTCCAACACGCGCCGAGTGTGCCGACCACTACACCACGAAGACATGCTATATCTTATACACTTCCGCTTTTAAAGGGCGACTGGGGATTAGGGGACCCAATCGCCAAATCCTGGTGGTGGAGAATCATCATCCACCACTTTTTTTAGTTCGAGTGCTACTATGCAGACATTAAGTATTTTGGAAACCAGGAGAAATGAAAAATGAGCAATGCTCGGGACTCGAACCACGGACCTCTCGAATACGCGCCGAGTGTGTTGACCACTGCACCACGAAGACACACTAAGAAGGCTGTAGAAATACCTTATAAATTAACAGATATTAGGTATCAGAAGTAGGAAGTGGTACAATGAACAATGGATATATTCTTAAAATTACGGATGAAAGCGGGAATTCATTCTAACACAGAAAATGTGGAAAAAAGTCAAGTTCGTTTATAAGTAATCAGCTTCCGAAGCTATGCATGATGTTAGAAAACATTTAAATAATCGTAAATAAAAAGAACTCTTAACGCGTAAATTGAAACCATGCAGATGATCATTAGCGGTTGAAAAATGTAAGCAGGAAAATCAAAAATCAAAAGGAAATGTCTGACCACACAGGAAGTTATAACGATTGAAAATGAGAATGAAATTAATACTTATGTCTAAAATGAAGTAAAACACTAGAATTAGTAAAGGTGAGTGAACTATTACAGAAAGAACATTTACATAACAAATAAATTAAAATGGAAATATAAAATATAGTTTAAGTAAGGGTGATTAATCTCATAGGGTAAGAATTCTAATTATCAGTTACAGACGCAAAATGAAATGCTTAATTTTAAAAATGTGGCAATGTCTAGGCAATTATAAAGATTAAACATGCGAAAGAAATAAAAAATCCAGTGTAAAATTAAATAAAACATTAACAGTTATTAATGATAAGTATTAAGATAACAGAAAAGGAATTTGGTACTATGCGTATCAAATTCCTTTTCCACAAAAAAGAAAGAAAGAAGTTGCAACCTTCATGAAAGAAATACATTAAACTTTCAAGGAGATAACAGAAAGGATAACAGTATTAATGAATTAAAGTCACAGCTAAAATTAAGTAATATAATAAATAAAAGTGATGCATATGGGAAAAAAAGGTAAGTTAAAATTCAGAATAAGTTTAAAAACTGCAAAGGTTAAAAAGTACAAAAGAAATTAAAAATGACAAATAAAATTAAGTAAACAATAAAGGGCTTTCAAACGAGTAATAAAGTTTGAAATAAGAACGTGAAGGCAGTTGTTAAATAAATTTCAAATCTAAATTACCATTAGCAATTATAGGATAAAGTAGTCGGAATACGAAAAAAATATAAGTTGCGAAGTTTAAAATTCTAAAAAAAATCATTAGAATAATCAGCAGTGATGTTACTATCGAAAAATGAATAAAATATTTTAATACCTTATCTCTTATCAAATTCATCATCCTAAGGAGTAAACTCTTATCTCTCTTTCTCTGTCCTTTTTTTTATCAATTAGTTGTGATTATGTCTGCAACGTCTGGCTGCGTGCTTGTTCTGTACGAGTTGTGAATATGAGATTCCGTTGTTAAACCCCCTGTTTCATACTGTTTTTTCCACGAATGTCCAATGGTGTAATAATTTATTTTAATTATCAGCAACTGTAAGCAAATGTCTAAATTGTATATATGCAACAGGTGCATAGTACTCATAGTTGCATGAAATGTTCACAACAACGTGCTGCACAATGGACGTAGGCTACCGTTCAGGTGTGCTACGTTGGTTAAAGTTGATGGGATTTCCGAGGCTGATTAGTGCACATTGCTACTCAAAGGTATTACTCAAGTAATGGGCAAAAAATGGCGGTTAATTGAATAAATTGAGGTGGAAGCAAACACAAATACATGTCTCGCAGCATTTCAGTATCGCTCAAAATATCATATCAAAATTTAAAACCGCATTTTTAATAGTGAATCAGTCAGTAGGTAAAACGGTTAAGGCTGACCAAATCCAAATATACAATGAAATGTTATTATAGGCTTGTTTTCATCTGGAAAGGTGCTAGGAACACACAACTTATCTTCCCTTATTCATGAAATACCGCATTTTCACAGAAGTGGTATCATGGTTTGGAGACCAATGGTCAAACATTGCCGCAACGAGACACTTATTTTTGATATGTTTTCTGTGCGCAGTTACAAATATATGAACGAAGACTTCGAACTTTATGTAAGGCTGTTTAGGGGTACTATTAGCCTAGAGATTTTGCTAATGTATGACGCCGTTCCGTACCACTGGAATTAATTGCCCAATTTACTCACCATCCTTGAATCCGATTAAGCATGTGTGGGATGCTGTAGGCCGTTGTATTTCAGTGCGCTGATACCTCTTTGAAATCTTCAAAATCTGAAAAGTTCGTTTCCTCAAAAGGGGCATACAAGTCTGTAAGACTTTATCGAGTTTCGTAAATTCTATGAAATCAAGATGTGAGACTATTTCTGTCAGAGGTGGCATTATATCATATTAAAGAAAGAACCGCTGCAAAACAGGAGAAATAATTTTGCCACCATTTCTTGAATTCCCATACATTTGACTTCAGGTAACTCAGTTGCCTAACCTAATATCTGATGCCACAAAATGGTTTTATATAAATTGTTTTTTATCATTTTTCAGTGAGTAATAGTTAAGTTTTATTCCTGACAATATCCTCTAATTTTGACAATCAACGTAAAATTATGCAAAACAATCTTGATTGGCTTATGTATGAAAAACTAAGACTGCTTTTGCATCTAATGTTTATGACCTTATCACATCTAGTGGCGCTCAGTTGAGTAAGAAACTTTTCCAAGAAACACATTTCTCTCACCACTAGTTTCCACATCAGGTTCCTAAGTGGAAGAATTGAATTCAAGGGTCTGTTTAGCACATATCGCCTTAATGTTTTATGTCGCTGGTGTAACGTTTCCGAGCTTTTATGGAAAAATAGCAAGACAGGAATGTCTTTTTTAATTTATTTAAAACTCAACAACAAATTCATTCGTGGTTAAATAAATGATGAATAGCGTAAATTGTTACATGGCTATATCTTACAGAAGGGAAGGAACGAGTTTCCCACAGTCTTTCTGACTACATGTTCATCCAACTCCACTGCTTCGTCTCTTCTCACAAAAGAGCAGCGAACAGCCGTGAACAAGTCGGCATCATAAAAGCATTAGGGGATAGAGACCCATTAGCCTTCAGGACATCTCCCTTGCAGACCGTTTACACCTGGGCTCTAAAAATGAGTTTCTTTAAGTTAGTCCGAAAGAGGAAGTCTCTAATAATAACCAGCTGGTTGTTTTCCTAATGGTTCATTTGCTGTTACAGTTTGTCACACTGGTTTTCTGCTCCTGCAACACTATTTCCCATAGGTAATAACGTAGAAGAATCTATCAGCGAGAGGCCATCCTTTGTATTTCTGCAAGAAAGGTGCTTCTTGGGAAAGCTTCTTATTGAATTACGCGTAGATAGATTTGATAAGGACTTTGCATTGGTGTATTTCTCTTCAAATTTAACATTGTTGAGGTAGTATTTTTAAACGAATAATAGTAGTTGCTATCGAATTACTTATTCGACATGCTTATTTTCAATGCCTGCCTCTATCGGATTTTTGTATGTTTTACTTGAATTCAATATTTGAGCGGCTCTTTCCAGTTATCTCAACTGATGCTAAATGAGAGCCTGAAATTTAAACTTTTTGAATTAATCACTGTTAGAGGATCGAAAAACAGAAAGAAAGTGAGTACCTCTACCTTACGAGTTCGCAGTGCATCATTTGAGACTGAATATTATAAAATCATAAGAAGCTGAGATGGCTGGGGTACCTGTATTTATTGGACAGATCAACAGGCACATCTGGAGGCCGGGCTGACTTCAGTCTCGACAGAGAAATCATGTTACATTAACTAGGCATTATTTAGTTAAGACATCAGAGATAACAGTTTTCTTATTGTTTCAAAATTTATTTTAATTTTCATTATTAATTAACGATATAAATTTGAAATTTAAGGAATCAAGTTGTTACAATCTTGATAATTATCTACATCGCAAGTAATTATTAAACTTCTCTACGGCTAATAATAGCTAATGCTTATTAATAACTAATACAAGTTAAAAATATCTTTTTATTTAAAATCCAGTACAAGTTTACAACCTTAATTGCATCAGATCATTACGCGGTCTGAAAAGCACAGGCGAAAGTTTCACGTAATTATCTGTGTTAGCACTCAGAAATTTAAAATTAAGTAGCAGGTGATAAACAAACTGGCAATAATTTTGGCTTCTGAAAACTTTAAGATACAGATGAGAGGTACAAGGAATTAAATATTTCTCCTCATTTGCTAGGAATTTGTGAGATAAATAGTTATTGCAAACAAAGTTGAAAATGAGCTAAAGATACACACTTCAGACCAAGAAGATCTTTGATAAGTAGCCATAAAATGCAGACAAATTACTGGATGAACTATAAAATAGTAATTTATTCGCTGGACGTTACCGTAAATTACTGATCGAATTGTAACCCTCTGCACCGAGAAACGGTAAGTAAAACCATTATGGCGCTTATATATTAAATTTTTATTCAGAAATTCCATTCAGGCATTCATTCTACATTTATCATAGATTCAAAATCATTTAATGAGCTTGTTGTATTAAGTTATTTAGGCTTGGAATTTATACGAATTTTATTTATTTTTTAATTTTACCCAGTTTTGGGAATTTTGAGTAATATGACACTATTAAGCCTTCATGTATTCTAAATTATTGATAAAAACGTTTCTAAAGAGACATGAAACATATTATATCTCTTGCTCTAATATTGTTATCAAACCGGAAGTGATAAACTGTTTTATGTCAGAGTAAGAACATTATTTATGAAAAAAAGCACTTATGATAAAAATATCATCAATATAAGCATCATTTACTAAATTTTGAAAAAGTTCAGTTTGCTCTTTTTGAAAAAGACAGTATTAAATTAGAAGAAATCAAAAATAAAATTTATGTTAGCAAGTTGTCTCATTTATTACTTTTTCTGTAAGCAGACGTTGAAGAGGATAAGCAAGAAAACAAAATATTAAGAAAATAGAGGTATCTGTTCCTACCACCAATGATTTATTACTGGGTGCGAAAGAAATTTTAAAGTTTACTTACATATTGTTTGGAAACTCGTTGCAAACTAAAGACTGTTATCAAGGACAAAATCTGCCTGTTGAAGAAAAACTAGGAATTTTAGAAAACACGATATATATATATAACAAAATTTCTATTCGTAAAAAGCAATTTAAAGTAAAAAATTAATTATAGAAATAGTTTAAAAGAAATTATAAATATAAATAATTTATATTGCTGCGAACTAATGTAATATATATATTGCTTGAAAACAAGGATTGTAAAACTAATGTTCGTTGTATGCTGGAAGGAAAGAAGCATTATATTATTTTGTGTTCAGATTTTAAAAATGCTAAAGTCTTCCCTGAAAAGAAGAAAGAGAAAAACAAACTTGTTATCTAACATGTGTCATTCAGGAAGAGATTTGCTCCAAACGTTACTGGTAGGATTGTAGTCAATGGAGGAATACATGTGGCAAGAGCTCTGATAAATACACGTTCTCAGTGCTTATACGTATTAAAATCCAGAGTAGACAAACTTGAAATGAAGTCAATGCTTTTCCTGACTCATATGATTTTTGGTGATATGACTTCATATAGAGAGCATAACTATTACACAATAAATGTAAACGACTTAAAGCGAGATATTCCTTACAATCCCAGTTTTAGATCAACCAACTATTCTTTACCTATTACCCTATGTATTCAAAATTAGGTATTCAAAAAAGACCGTGAACATATGAAAGAATGAAAAAGATGTCGGTCTCATTGATGTTGGTCAAGTGAATTGTTAATAGACACAGGCTTTGCAGCAAAATGTTACACAAGAAAAATTTTTAAAATAAAATCTGGACTGGTCGGAGATGAAACATATTTTGGTTGCTTTTTTATTGGGGAAAATGAAACAAAGTACTAGAAGAAAATCCTCTGCTTTTGATACGTAGCAATAATATTACAGACTCACAGAGCTTAGAAGCAATTGGTATCAATGCCCTTGTGAACAGCGATGCAGGAACGATAATAAACATGCAGTAAGGGATCATTTTATAAAACCTGGGAAAACTGGCAAATATGAAAGTTAGGAAATTAGAATTTTTGAAAAAGATATGAGGAATATGAAAAATCTTCCAGACACCAACATTTTATCTGAAAAGAGATTAGTAATATCAATTTCGAAGTTGATTTTTGAAGGTAGATTTAAATACTACAAATTGGTCAGCTAATAGTTACTAATAGTGGAAATGGGTGTTCCGCAAATAAAAATAAAAGCGTAGAAGCAAATGAAAGTTTACTGTCCTACCAATGTTAGTACAGAAAATATTACCGTTTAAAAAACATTACTTATTTTTTATTTTTATTTATTTATTAATTTTTCATTTAAGATCGAAAATATTAGAGCTATAGTAATTATTTACGAGAGAAAGAAAAGTGAATTCAATTCCAAGAAGTTGCAAATATTTCGAAAACAATATTAGCCGCATTTTCGTTGTCGATGATCAAATATGTAAACACTTAGTGAAAAAATATATTCACAGTACCTCGTATGGCAAAACGAAGCTATCTAGCAGTTGCTATCTAGGCTAGGAAGAGCTCGAAACATCTGAACTCAGAAACCGTCAGATGAATTACTCCAAAGAATAAGAATCTCCGCGCCTCTCAAGAAAAAAATCGGAAAGGGAGATTTTCGTTAACGTTTTATTCAGGCTAATATCTAATGACAACAATTTCTTCTTCCCGAAATTTCCTTACTGTGAGTTTTGGCCTTTTTTATAGGCGAATGCAAGTTACATGCCCTACAAAAACCTGCCTGTTCACTTATATAGGACTGAAATTTCATAAATTCACACTGGTATCGCAACAAACAGATGTTTTCTAAAATGTCCCAGTGCTCTTGAATTGCTAAATTCATGATGTTAAATAGAAGGTTTGAAATTTGTTTAGGTTAAATAATTTGCTTTTAGTTATGGTGCATGAATTCTGTAACCACAGCTAATACTGTTTACGGGTGGAGTTTTGCCCTCATAATTTTGATGGAAGACGAATATTTAATTTTTGGTACTTACGTATTATCCCATCGACCATGATGCTGTCGCCAAACGACGTCATTTAGCCTAATTATGGATGCGCTTGACACAACAGCACATTCATTACATTTGCACTTACATCTAATTTAACCTCGATTCATTCTCGATAAGCCCCCTTCGTATTTATGAACAAAGGTATAATTTAACAATTATTGCTGCATTTTTCTTTGAATTTTGAAAGAAATGGTTATTTGGGACTTGTCTCCTACAGAACAGAAGGAAGGATGGGGATTATTTTCAAACTTATGGTACCCTATCATAGAAAAATGTGACAACCAATGGATACGGTATGGTCAGATGAGTATGGCCGACAAGGCAAAACTAGAAGAAACTACTTAAGGCTTATTACCAGAAAATACTAGACTGATAGATTGGAAAAATTACCTACGGCACGCTTGTATTCAGAGCGTTCTAAACACTGCTTCTGGTGAAATCGGAGAGTCAAACCAAATAATAGAAATCGACGAAAGCCTATTCACGAAACGCAAAAATGAATTGACTGGAATACTGATTGTTTATTAATTAAAGAGGCCCTAGTTCATTTGCATTTCGACAGAAACGATTAGAGCAACACTGACGGTTTCTCTGTAAAATATCCCGTGTCAGTGGTAGCCAACTTTCACGATCGACGGTACAATACGTACGTTCGGCGAGATTTCCGTAGTTTGTGAACTGAGGTCTTTATCTGCACTGAAAAAATTTACGATATAATAAAACAGACACATTGGCTTTAACGATTGGCTAAAATAAATTCCATTCTAGGGAGAGAAAATGAAATTTAAATAGAAAATATTCATTTATGGAGCCTTCAAGTATTACCAAGCTGTAAAACGGAATTACTGCTGCAGTGAGGGGTACATTGAGTTAAATTTGCTGCTGTTACCCCACTTTTTAACATTAAATTTTAATACTAAATGCTGCACATCAAGCTCGTATACAACTGATTTCTAATTTAATTCTGCTTCAACAAGAAATGAATGGCTAATAAATGCATCTAATTCTTAGGGAATAAAAGAAAACACAAGAAAAATGAAAAAAGAATGAAAAATGTTAAGACTGCGCTGTGAAGATTTACGAAATTCATCTGACTCGTAATACTTAATGCTTTTAACAACTCCGTCACAAATATACATCTTACAGACATTATCTTCTATAATCTTAGACAATAAATTAATTCAATGATTATAATTGAACAAACACTAAACACTAAACAATAGTATTATTTTGTACTAAATTAAGAAGGATAGGTTGCATATCGTAAGTGCCGCCCAGACTGTATACTTAGTTAAAGACACCTACTGTGGTACCGAAGGGCCCGGGTTCGAATCTTAAAGAAAGCATGGATGTTTGTAAATATATAGTTTCCAATGCAATTATATATGGGAGCAATTTAAATAAATGGCTAGTCAGAAGTCTTGTCGAGAGGTTGTGGTAGGAGAAAAGGGATGGGATACTCTCGGGTGCTCCCATGGTACTCTCCATCGAAATTGAGGACGGAACTGAGCGAAGTCTTACTGTCACTTGTATGGTTGACTCTCAAGGTTCTTGCCAACGACAGGCGCAGTCTTGCTGTGCTTGCAACGATGAATTTCATTTCGTGGTCTTGTTCTGATGTTACTGTCAGAAAAGTGAGATAAATCACAACAACAACATATATCATAAGTATTTTTATTGTTTCATGTAACATATACAGTAAATCCTCTCGAGGTGACCACTTTTTGAAACCGAACAATAAATCTGAAAACATAAATGAACTTTGGTATGAAATATATATTCCTAAATTCATCCCTTTCACAAAACCTCAAATAACCTAAATCACTTTAGTTAAATTCATGTCACTTTACCAGTGGCTGATTGCTGTACGATCTCAGATAGAATATTTTCAAATATATGAGATAATTATAAACAAAATCTTTATTTCTTCTTTAATGTTTGTAGGCATAACTACGTAAAATATCATATTATTTCTTTTTTTATACTTTCATAAACAAAAAAGGAGCTCTGTTCAACATATCTACAGAGGCTGTTCGAGCAAATTTTAGACAATTTTGCTTTGCTGTAAAAAATCGTCTGCTTAGAAATTTGTTTTCTAACTGCAACTATATTTTTGAAAGTATTACTTATCATCTGCTGACACTTTTGTTTGCATGCAAAAAAGCGGTTTTGAAGAAACAATGGATGGATAGCTATGTTTGTGCTCTTTCCGAAGAACATTAGTCGTATCTAGTTATTATAAAACACCATGAAAGCCATGGTTTTTCGATATCGAAAGGTACGATAGGTAATACTATCAACAGGGAAAAAAGTCAAAGTTTGTCTTCAAGTGAAAAAATTGCTCCAAATACATATTCAAGGAGAAAACGCAATATTTCGAATTTTGCAAAGGGAAGACATTTAATGTTAAAAAAAATTCCGCCAAACCAAAAGTCAGTAAAATCATTACAGTGTTAACTGTCAGCTATAAACAAAGTAATTAATGATGATTTAAATCTTAATAAGGCTAAAAACATAATGTGCGTCGTCTTTATCTACGACATATCGCCGAGCGCAGAACGCGCTGAAGAATTCCTTGTAAGAAATGTTTATCCGAAAAAAAATGGAAAAATGTTTTTGTAATAGATAAATATTGTGTGTTTTAAGATAACTATAATAACGAGAGACTCCTTATTATCATCAATCAGGAGAAAAAGAATCTTAAAACACGGCTCAAAGAATCTAAAGGAAATTTTTCAGATTGTTGCTTGTTTTTCATATAACGGTAAATGTAAATTAAAAATAAGGGGAGAGGAGAAAAAGGTTAAGATTAGTTCCGCATATTATCAAAACCATATATGATACCCAGTTTCAAATATGAAATAACTTCTCTTTAGCCACAATGCCATCAATCAGTAGAACTGCATCAAGACAAAGCAAGCAGCCACACATCAAAATCCACTGTTAATTTCCTGGAAGAAATAGAAAAGGAACAAGTATCAAGCTTCACCCCTACTCTCATAACCCTACTAAATATTCTGATGCATCACCTATGCATTTTTGCGCTTTTGGAAGTGTCCAGATTAAAAAGCGAATTGTCCAAAAGTCGACCCTTTGGAGTTTGGAAACTCTTCAAGACGAATGAGATAATATACTTCTTTCGACACTACAAAAGACTCTATTGTTTTTGAAATTACGATGTAGAAAGATAGTGGAGAACAAAGGTTATCAAACAGAGCATTTAAAACACCAAAAGTTTACTTAAAATGTTTCTGTAAATACAATGAAATTCATCTAAAAATAGGCGAAAAGTGTGCAAATGTATGCCATAGATAGTCCATAACTATGCATAATCTGCTAGCGATGATATGGATAGTTCCCAGCTTGTTAAAATATAGCATAAGATGTTTGTATACATACATACATGTTTGAATATGTTTGTTTGTATAGTTTCTGAAATTTCTATAAATCATAATTTAGTAAAACGTTATCTTTAACATAAAAAGGTTTAAAATGTACACCTTGCATACACACACAAAAGAAGTCTCTATATCTCTCACTCTATCCTGCGACGACTGACGAAATGAAACATGCGCTTTCCATGTCTCAAAAGCGCGACTTGAGCCATGCATTAAGCTTATATATGGCATTGTTCTAAAATAGGTATTTTGAGACAAAATCTGACTTTCTGAAAATCATAACTATTTTTTTCCATATTTTGATTCTTTGACCCAAATTATGTCCGAATATTAAATTTTGTAAAATTTGGTGAGAAACGTATTGAGAAATTTAAAAGGTTTCTTTGCTCACTTTCTGCAGTTTGCGCCAGCAACGCGCCAATTACGTATATCTATGGAAATTTTGAATAAAAACTTTTATCTTTTTGCGAGTTGCTTAAAACTACATGTCCCTTAAGGTGATTTTAAAAGTGTTTTAGATTATAACTCAAAAGTGTTTACGAAAAATTTATAAAAATTACTAAAGAATGTAAATTTTAAAAAAAAATCTACGAAATCATTTGGATTTAACCTCAATTTCGAACTATGAAAGAAGGAATCAAGGAAGTTCAATTTAAAAAAAATATAAATTAATAAATATATACCATGTTCAACTAACATTGATAAACTAAAACTTTAAGAGGTATCTTTTTTTAAACTACTCGAGTGATTTTTACAAAAATTGGCACTTGAGTCGTAGAATTGAAATATCGAAAGCTTGATATATATTTTGTCAGAAACGCCCTATTTTGTGTTGAAATACATATGTTAGAGCAATTTTTCATTTTATATAAACCTAATATACATCCTAATTCGCGCTTTCGAGGCATGTAAAAAGTAAGTTAAATTTCGTCAATCGGCCGAGTAGAGGGTGAGATATAGAACTGTCCTATTCTTTTTTGTGCAAGGTGTACCTACGTAATTTCAGAAATTACAATTAAATAAAATTAAGGAATAAATTTAAAATTCTAATTCTGATAAAAAATTCAGTGCTCTTTTTTTTCTTAAATATTTATCATGATGATCATGAAATAATTTATCATGATATTTTCCCTTAAATAGTTATCACATATTTAAGAAGATCGTTGATTTTTAATACGAATAGCACACTTTGCATACAGTCTGCTAATTTTGAATTGCAAGTAATTTTAAGTTCTGCATCTCTAATTCAGGGGATAAATTCTTAAGCTAGTAGAACAGTTACCATTTTAACATTTCAGCTTAAAGTTGTAACTAGTAATTTAACATTTCAGCTTGCAGTTTAGCTAGTAGTTTAACATTTCAGCTTAAAGTTGCTTCTTGTATTAAATTGGAGCTCGAAAGAAAAAATTGTCTGTTTTCTTTTTAATAGAAGAAAGATACCGATAAGTCATTGATTAGTCATTCACTAAATAAGCAGACTTATAAAAGTATCTTATGTATCTTCAAGTGATTTAAAACTTTATCTTACACTAATTCTTAAGCAGTGTATTTCAATACTATGCATTTTGTTTAAGCTTAAAACTAATAATTCTAAGAAGCAAAAAAGTATTTTTTAAATACGACAAATATGTAGATAATAATTATCGTCTCGTATCAATTTTAAATCTTTCATTTTTTTACGAGTCTGAAGTTTAAATCCATATTTAATTGAATATCAAAATAAAAATAAACGTGTCTGCTTTAAAATCATTCAACGCAAATATACACTCTTTTACAAAAAAAAAACGAACTACCATGAAGGAAGTGGTTGTTTTTGACGAAATTGAATATGCGTATAGCACATACACAGGTAATAAAATGATTAAAAAATCAAAGGCTCACAATCACCCATTGAGATTAGTAGTTGGTCGAACTACCCTTGGGGGCAGTGCATTTTTAATTCGTCGAGGCAAGGAATGATAGGGGCTCCTAATGTCATCCTGCGACACATTCTGCCAGGCATTCATCAGTTGTCGCTCCAGATCTGCGATATTTTGTGGTGCCCGAATCTGGCGGCCTATCATGTCCCAGACATGCTGGATTGGTGAAAGGTCTGGTGACCTTGCTGGCCAAGGAAGAGTATCAACAGCACGGAGAAAGTCCAGAGATATGCAAGCGGTATATGGCATGACATTATCTTGTTGGAAAAGGGTCCCAGGATGACGTGCCATGAACGGTAATTCAACCAGCCACAGGATGGTATCAATATCTCGTTGAGCTGTTAAAGATGTACGGAGGATGAGTAAACATGACCTACTGTCGTAAGAAATAGAGCCCCACACCATCACACCAGGGTTTTGGCTGTATGCCTTTGTAAAGCAAAGGCTGATTGGGACCGCTGGTCCCGTCCTCTCCAGCCACAAACACGGTGGTCATCTGCTTCAAGAGTGAAGCAGGATTCAGCGCTGAGCGCTATACAATGCCAGTCTGATGACCGGCTACGACACCACTCCAGACACCTCCGCCGATGTTGTGGGGTCAAAGGCAAACGTCTTAAAGGCACCTGTGAGCGTAGCCCCGTCTCAGATAAGCGCAGTGAGATGGTGGACGGTACCACGGAAGGTATAGACGTGGCTGTAATGCTTTGAATAGTCGACAATGATACCGTTGGGTCGGTTCGGGCCTGGCGAACAATCATCCTAGCTGGCCTCGCATTTGTGCACCTTGGCATTCCAGAGCCTTCATTTCGTCGGCAATTTCCTAGTAGCAACCATTGCTGCCAACATCTTTGCACAGCAGTGTCTGTACGCTGCAGGAGGCGGCCTATTGCTCGGTATGACCGTCCGGCTTCACGCAACCATACAATGCGACCACGTTCGAAGTCGTTTAGTTGTCTGTATGGTTTTAATATCGTCGTAATGACATCTTTAGTTGCCTCTTTACAGAATTACAATGGCAGCAACAACAACAAAAAAAAAAAAGATAAAATTTTCGCCTCTGTTACTGGTTTTATACTTTGCGAATTGCGCACTAGAAATCCGCGCTATGATCGCAATTCTTGTTCATTTGCCTTGAAACTTTGATCATTTGTATGCTCGATCAAGATGTATTTGCATACCAAATTTCGTCACAATCGTAAAATCCCTTCTTGGTGCTTCGATTTTTTTTTTTTTTTTTTTTTGCAAAAAAGTTTATATATAACGTACAATAATTGAACATCAATAAATACAAATTCATAATTACAAGCCCAAATTAACCAAAATTAAACAAAATAAATATAGAAAACTGCATTAATGGGCACTAACTGATAGTAGTTTTGAATTTCAAAGTAACATTGTAAGCATTTACTGCGGTATAAAAATTGGCATTATATAATTAATCTGCGTAGTACATAAAATGTTTGTAGAACGATATTTAAACTGAAACCTAAGTATAGTTTATTATTACTTTTTTCTACAATTAAATATTTTAGACTCAAGTAAACAAATTTAATACTTTTTTCTAAATTCCTCCCTAACACACACAAAAAACATTCATAGGAAATCTGTATTTAAATCACAATACTATTCCTTCATCATAACATTAAAGTACACATTAAATCATAACATTAAAGTATACATTAAATCATAACATTAAAGTGTGCTTAAGCTATATATCCAACTGAAGGATTAGAGTTTATTTCGTACAATGAAACATTTGCGCTTTAATTCTTCTAAGCGAAACTAAATATTCAGATAAAACATCTTTTCTATCTGGCCATACAAAAGGATTTTTAGCTTTTTTATCAACTAATATTTTATAATCCAATACCCTCTCTTTATGCTTTTGTTGTTGAACTGTATCTTTTTGTATTATGAGTTATTAACTTACATACATATGTAAGCCTCGTGGAAGACAAGGAGTATTTGTTTTATTAATTAAAAAAAATACCCTCTAATTCTAATACGAAGCTTTATGTAAATAGTTTATTTAAAGCTTAAATAAACTTTACATGCTTTTAATGTTAACAATAATAATATTAACAATAACAATAACAATGTTTTTAATGTTTTTATTGTTAACAATAATAATATTAACAATAACAATAACAATGTTTTTAATGTTTTTATTGTTAACAATAATAGCAACTCTTAAATTTAGTACCGGGGGAAAAAAGTTTGAAGGGATATTTATTTTCTGAAGATTTGCAGACAATCCAGTATGCGTTTGTATTCATTCAAGTCTTTTCGTCAGGTTCTTCTTCCGAAGTCATTAAATTAAAGTTCATACTGAAAATCCTTTTAAAATTTATTACGAGTTCCTCCCTTGGACACTATGCGGAAAGTCAGGGATGCCTCGTGGAGGTCTTTTTAAGGGAAAATAGCTCGTATCCACGTTACACATGGGAAAAACCACGAAAACGCCCATGCAGCCAGCCTGTTCCCCGGAGCTGGAACCCCAGACCGAACTACCAGTGTTCAGGGGCTTTTACCGCTTGGCCGCTGATGGAACATTACTGAAAATATTTCACTAAGTATCTATAATTTTAATAACTTCGTGAAATTATCGGATAAAGACCAGATAATCGCTTTGGTTACAAAACTGGCAGCAGAATCTCATGACTTAGTTAAGCTCATTGGTCTAATGAATAAGCTCCTTTACTTAATTACTTAATTAATATGCACTTAATTAAATTTCTTGCACTTGACACTTCTATTCTTAAATGGCCGCTGGCACAGAGAAAACTGTTTCTAGACTTAATGCCCTATCCCTGAGCCGCAAAATTTTGTACTAGAAATAAAATGCGAGAATAAAAGAAGGAATAAAATAATTTACATTTTTAAACTTTATTTCTTTTCTTTTCATTTTTAAAATTTTTGAAGAAGTATATGGATGGCTGAATAGAAATTCTAAAATGATTTCCACGATTCCATTTCTTGCGTAAGCATTAATTTTTTATGTAATCTAAAAAAAACATGAAAAATATCACTCTGATACAGTTTCCATTCCAAATTTAAAAAAAGAGGGGGCTTGTTAGCAAAAAAATTACATTAAATAAATTTTACAATTAAATAAGGTACAGTAAACTGAAAAATTGAAATTATCATGATCCTTGACACCTTCTTTTTTATGTTACGCATACAAGTGGGAATCATTTGCAAACCTACAATGTACATTTCTTTTGAAATAAAAATTATTTTCTGTCAGACATGGATTGTAAAGATTAGATCTGTTAATGGAACGCTGGGCAGAAACCGCAGGACAAGCGTAACAAAATAACAGAAGAAATAACTAAGAAATCTATCATTTGGAAACAATTTTTAACCCAGATGTCATAGCAAAACAAACAACACTGAGAGTGCAATAATAACAATAATAAAAATGTGAATGCTACCGTGATGTATGGACTGGACTCTTAAGACACATATCTCAAAGTACTTTGATAAGCTAGCTATTTGTAGAAATAATTACAGTGGACCCCCTTTTTGTACGTGATCGGTTACGTTGTCACAGTTGTAAAGATAACCCACACGTTGGAAATATCTTTCCTCTCAGTCCCTTTCTTTTGTATGGCGACGAAAAATAGTCATCCTCTGCAGCAGCTGGGGGGGGGGATATTGTGCCGTGAGTAGTGAAGTATTTTTTGGAGAGAATATCTGTTCCAGTAAGTGTCCCACGAGTTGATACGATTCTACCCACAATTCTAAAAAAAGAAACTTTTCACTGCTTCTTCCTGTCGAATGGTAATCGCTTTTTCCTCGAACAGTAGCAATAAATCACCTGCTTATTCTTCTGGAACACAGCTTTTAGAGATCGGGATACGTAAGCCATACTCCATAATACATAAAAAGAAAGCATTTGTATCGGGAAATCCTATTTTAAGATTCTGGTTTGTGTAACATATTCCTTTGTTGCAAAAGCGACCAGCAACATACAGATTGTAAGGCAAACTTTTAGTACTTCTTGAGCTCAGCAAACGTGTCGTGAGCGTTTAAAATATGACTACGTGACAAAAAATGCATCATAGAGTTTCTGGATTAATTCCTTTTTGTAGTCTTCTGTGTGTAACCAAAGACCTAAATTTCGATCTCTCTCTCTCTGCATATATACATGCATGTAAATTAAAAATATAGATAAATAAGTGTGGATAGTAAAGATAATCTGAATTCATCCAGTCACTTAATCTCAGTAACAGTATTATAAATATGAAATCAGAAAATCTTGAAATGTGCACATAACTGTCATGATTTTATGTTAGTATCTCATGTACCTTATGCAAGACAATCTTTGTAATTAACTTATTTATGCTTATACACAGGCCTTATATGCCCATGTAATATTTATATATGGAAGAAATATTTCTTTCTATCAGGCTGACTATTGATACTGTAAGACTTTAACAGCAAAGTCAGATCACCGGATACCCCAGGCGGCGCTCAGTCCCTTAATTGTAATAAATGTGACTTTTGCACATGCAATTAAAAACGCATTTTCATAATGGGTATGTAATAAAAAACTTATGAATACTGTGTTTGTTTAAATGGAATATAGCACGACTCCTTGATTGAAAAGTTTATTAAGTATAATAAATTAAATATGAATTAAAGCAATAAATAAAGTGGCCGTTATTTATTGATTTAATTTATATTTAATTTTTCATTAAAAAAGTGCCATATGGTTTTAATGTGCCGTTCCATTTGAACCACATGTTGAGTACAATGACGCCGAAAGGGAAGCATAATCCATTTAACATATTTACCAAATTACAAAGGCCCACCAGCGGCCGAGCGGTAAAGACGCTGAACACTGGTAGTTCGGTCCGAGGTTCGAATCCCGCGAACGGGCTGGCTGCATGGGCGTTTTCGTGGTTTTCCCCATGTGTAACGTGTATACGAGCCAGTTTCCCTTAGAAAGTCCTCCACGAAGGCATCCCTCCTCTTAGGCAGATAGCCCTCGTGTGCTTTGCCATAATTGAGTAACCTAACCTAACCTAACCTAACCAAATTACAAAGAAAGAAGTGTTTTCACTCCAAAGCAAATTCCGCTGTTTTTTACGTCATTCGAAACCGTCCTCCTTTCTTCCACTAAGCCTGATTTGAAACTCTGACTAGTTTAGAACTCGAATCACACTTACAACAATGACATGCGCTAGGGGTATGATAAGAAATGCGCTATGCAGAGAGATGATCTTACATATTAACATAGCTTTATACTTTTTATATTCGTGTTAATTATTACTAGAAATGCCTAATACAGCTGCAAATTAGTGTAAGAAAAGCCAAGTAAAGAAACACTACTAAAAAACAAATGTGCAGTTATAAGTATAATCTTCAAATTACATTATATCATGTTTCAAAGTGATAAATACAACAAATACTGAATAAAATATTAGACTTGAAATTAAGCAGTTTATTTCCATGATATGAGAATTATATTCTTGAAGCCCAAAATGTACTTTGTGTTAGTATTATAATGATTTAGTTATAACATTAATAATTTACGTTTTTGCTTTTCATTTCTTTCTTGTATCAAAAATAAAATATTAGAATTTTCCTGTGTTTGATGAGGAATAATTTCATCTTTTATATTTAAAATAATGCACTTATGTATTAAATTTTGTTTTAAACCCTCTTCATATTTACATAATAAATGTCTTTTGCTGGCATGAAATGGAAGGAGGCTGGCATGAAATGGAACATTTTTGATTACAGAAAAATTTCTTTCATGTATTATATGCTATGTCTTAGAAATACTCTTTTTTTTAAAAGGAATGGAATGACAATCTAAATATTTGAATAACAAAAGATCTAGATTAACGAAACAAAGATTTAAAATAACAAAGCAAAACCTTTTGTTAAGTAGATCTGAATTTTATATAGTGACTTCTTCTCCGGAAGGTTATTTATTCTTTACAGATTGCATGATAGCCGATACTGGAAACAATTTTTCAAAGTTATATTCCCGGTATGTTATTTTTCTTTCGCAGTATAATTCCAATGCTTTTTATTAATACTTCCTTTCTTTTCTCGTTTACTGCCGTATTTACAAAGAACTAACATTTAAGGAATCCTTGCCGGATTTCTTATCTCAAATGTAACTTATATCTGCAACTTTTCGGCACTTAACAACTTTTTTGCAACTTATTTCTCCTCTTCCATGCCTTGTGTAACTGGAAGCGCATCCGACTAGCAGTTTGAAAGTCAGAAGTTCGAATCTCGAAAGAATATCTCTGTTAGTTCGTTTACAACTTTATTTCGTTTACAAAATAAAATATAATAAAATAAAAAAATTCTAAATGACTCTACAAATGGCGCCCGAACTAAGATATTTAGTGTATGATAGTTCATAAACTCCTGGATTTTGTAACTGGTTCTTCGCCCTCCTGCCTATTCTCCCTTTCAGTAAAGGGGATGTGAGAATTTTTCTCTTTCATCACCATGTATTTTAGTGGTGTAACTGGGCTAGAAATCATCTAAATTTGGAATAGTGAGGTCCAGAGCTGAATTTTCATGTTTCTTACTCCGAATAAATTTAATGACCCTACAAGTGGCATTCGAATTAAAATGCAGTTGACAGTTATTCGTCACTGTCTGAATTTGGTTACTAGGTCCCTTTCTCCCTAGCTGCCCTCTAAATGGCTTCTTACACACGTACTTTTGTATTGTAAACATGACACACGTCAGGATGGCAGTGGGAAAGTGTGGAATTCGAATCCTGACGCTGGCACTGCTGATTTTTTCCGTTTGTTGCTCCGATAAGAGCTTAATGGCTTTACATGCTGCCACAGCAAATCCTATAGCTTGATTCTTAGATATGTATTTTTATGCTTTTCTCAGGAGAATAATTCAGTTGCAGGGCCACACCTTTGCATATTGCTATTTTGTTCACCATATATTATTTAACAACATATGGAAGTTTCATACTGGTTGGTTTATTTTTTATCGATGTAATTTTGTGATTTTTCTTCAATTTTAAGGAGTACACACTGTTTAATTTTTCACTAGATCTTTTTTTTTAATTTTAAGTGCATATTGCCCATTTTAACTGAAAATTACAAACTCTTACCAAGTAAAGAAACACTACTAAAAAACAAATGTGCAGTTATAAGTATAATCTTCAAATTACATTATATCATGTTTCAAAGTGATAAATACAACAAATACTGAATAAAATATTAGACTTGAAATTAAGCAGTTTATTTCCATGATATGAGAATTATATTCTTGAAGCCCAAAATGTACTTTGTGTTAGTATTATAATGATTTGCATTTATTCGTTCTAAGTGCATTTATTCGTTCTAAACTTCACATATTTCAGCGGATAATTCCAGCGCATACATACACTGCTCGCCTTTAACATGGTTACACCTTGAATGCAGCATATAACAAACGCCAAATTAGCATGAAGGGAACTAGATGCTAGTATATGCAAATGAATAGCAATAAAGCAAATGTTCACAAAGCGCGTATCCGTGACGCTATCTTCAACAATATGTATTAACAGAAAGATTATACAGCATGTTCCTCATTTAAAAATCACATTTGAATGTTTGTTGTGTTTATAAAGGTTTCGTGTTATCCCTCGTGTTAGAAGGACAACCTTTTAATAGGAATTAGGACATACCGGAATTCGATCGCTGCAGGATCATTGCGGTGCAGCTCGTGTTGGTAGTTGTCCTATGACTGTCTGGCGAATATGGAATCGATGGGTTCAGGAAGACCATATTGAAAGCCACTTTAGATTATGTCGCAAAGGACAAACATGTTGTCCTCTTGGGCTCCATTGACATGTCACGTACGTGTGCAGGACGACAAATGTTCGCATGGACAGTAAGACGACGTTTGTTGTACCACATATTGTCCACACGACGACGATTGTTGCGGGTTCTCTTAAGGCTGCAGGCAAAGATGTAAATGAGCGGGAGATAAGAATTGTATCATTCATTCTACAGTTATAGTCTCACAACACTAACTGTGCCATTCAGTCCTAGTTTTGTTGGAGAGCATCACAGAGGGAGGTTCAAAAGTCACTCATACCTTTTCTTCGAAGTTGCAATGGAGACGAAAACGCCAAAAATGGCACGACGAAGTCGACAATAGATACAGGAGTCGCACCACGTAGTTTTTTCAAATGAGTCTCGCTACTGCGTACAGTATCATGATGTATATATCTATGTGTGAAGACATCGAGGAAAACGCACTCTGCCAGTTTGCTTTTGTTATCGTCACACGTGTCTAGCACCTGATGTCTAAGTTTAGGTTGTTATTAGGCATACATCATGGTCATTCCTTGTTTACATAGGCCAATAATGTCAACAACCGTCGTTCCATTTATAACGTTTTAAGCCAAGTGGCTGCATTCTGTTTTCGAGACTGAAAGACGCTGTCTTCCAACAAGATAATGCGCGACTGCATGTTGCACATGCTTTCTTGACCTTCCAAGATACAGAGGGTGGTCGAATGTCGAGAGGATGGTCGAATATGTATACTATACATACGTTCTGGTTCTGACTAGCACGCTGCGTCTATTCTCAGCACTGAAAATATCTAGTTATGGGAACCGAGTGACTGTCAGTACACCATACGCTAACCATTTTATTTTATGAACTCTGGTATAGAGCTGAAGCCACGTGGAATGAAGTACCCGTATGTGTCATTGAAGCTCAGACAGAATCGATGCTGAGTTCGACTCGACAAATTAATATTTATTTCTAATTCTCAACATTTAAGCACTAAGAACTCTGCCTATCATGAATTATATTTGGGATTATTTTAATTCTATTAAATATTTTTCTGGACTTTAGATAAAAAACTTAATTACTAGCCATCATTGTTTACTCATTTTCTTAATTTCATTTTCATATGTATACACACACACGCTTGATTTCGCCAATTGCAATAAACATGCAGATGCACAACTAGATGTTATAGCAGTCCCATATACAAAATTTTAACTTGCTACGGCTAATCGTTTATAAGTTATGCCAGACACAAACATAAATAAGTACGGACGTCCCACGATAAAGTGCATTTTAAAGACACTTTAAACCATTTTATAATCCATTTTGAGAGAAACAGTACTTTATTCACCCCTTACGTAGAGATGTCATACAAAACATTTCTCTAAATGGATTCATCAAAATGGATATTTCCATTGAATATGATACCCAAAAGTTTTTGCAATTACAATACTTCCTTTACAAGAAGCAAAAAATACAATTACATTCAACAGAAAAAGAAAATATAGATTTCTAAATTTTATTTAATTTCAAATGCAGCATAAATATATAGTATATTCTTACGTGTTAAAAGAAATGCAAATTAACGGATACTTATAATAAAAATATGTGTGCCATCATATATGAGAGATGTCCTCATTGTTTTCGAAATTGTATTCTGGTTTGCAAATGCAGGGTAAACATATAAAGCATCTTCAGTACATTAATGACCTGTCGATACTGCTAAAAATATTCTTAAAGTTTTCCCTCCATATGTTACTTATTAATACTTACAGTTTTTTTTATAAATTATTGGAGGGTTATCACCCTGAGTACAAACAACTTAATCCGTAAGCACAGATTTAAAATTCAATAAAATTTTATTTGTTCACTGTTAGTGGTTTACTACTAAGAATGTGCACATTTATTTATGATTATTGCAGAGTTATTGCCCTGAGTACAAACCTCTTACACGCAAGTACAGATTTAAAATTCAACAGAACTCCATTTGTTCATTCTTAGAGTTTTACCAATAAAGCAAGAATGTGCAACTAAAATATTGATTATTTCTCGACAACAATGATTAAGCGATTTCTCATTAAAATTATAATTATCACAGCCCGTTTCTTTCCCACAAGATACCTTCTTGTTCTCTTAGTTAATCACAATAAAGTTATTTAATAAATGAGAGTGTTAAAGAGGAATATGTGCTTCCTCAGGCAAATACTGCGTATTTTAGGCAGACTGTGCTACTTCTTACAGTCAGCAGTGACTCATTTTATAAGCATGAATCGCAATTAACGGAACAAGCTTTTAATTTTCTTTTTTTCTCTGGATTTTAAATTGTACAATCTTCTTTTGTAAGTAAAAGTATGCGGTGCGAATCAAGGAAAGCTAAAATGCTAAAAGAATGCTTATGTTAAGTTTAATTGTTAATAAAATTTCAAAAAAAAAGTCCGAAATGTTTCAAATTTTGACGGTTGCCCAAATGGTTTATAAAGCTTTTTAGGCTCTCGCTGATCTCGAAATCTGTCAGTCTGCTGTTGCACTCACTTCTACTATCCCATTTTTTTGTCTTTTTAGTTTTATAATTAGGCATCACGTTCTTCGCACTTTACGCCTTATATACACTGCTCAAAACAAAGGATATTGTAAGTTTTATGTAAAATAAAGATATAAGGGAATTTTTTTTTGCCGAAAATGGAAGAAGAGAATCACAAATGCAAATTTTTCTGATTTTCAAACTGTGGAGTATGCTAATTTTGAGTTCGACGTCAAAAACGTCGCTTCAGTGGCAGCGAATGAAATTTGACTTTCAACTGAATGAAAGACAATAAAGACAAGGATGATCGGCATTCAGTGACTGCTTTGTTTCGATGAGTACGATGTCTCAGCGAAGTCATTTAACCGATTCAGAAGCTTGGAGAGTTGTTGGTAGGTTAGAAGGGGGCCAAACTCAAGCCGAAGTAGCGCAAACCATTGGAGTGTCACAAAGTGTGATTTCCAGGATCTGGAACCGTTTTTTGGAAACTGGAAGTGTAGGCCGAAGACCAGGGCAAGGTCGTAGACGGGCAACAACGCCCAATGAAGATCGTTATTTAGTGTTAACGGCTCGAAGACACCGAAATATGAATGCTACTCTTCTCCAACAACACCTTCGCTCGGCTACTGGTAGGACGGTTTCAACTCAGACTGTCCGAAACCGGCTCCATGGTGTAGGTCTGTATGCTCGCCGACCGATGGTATGTGTTAGACTAACATCAAGGCATCGTCGCGACCGCAGGGAGTGGGCAACAGAGCATGTGAACTGGAGGAGAAATGAATGGAGCAATGTTCTTTTTTCTGACGAGTCCCGTTTTTCTGTTCATCCTGATAATAGGCGTATTTTCGTCTGGAGGGACCGCGGCAGTAGGAATAATCCTGCGTTCGTGCACGAAAGTGTCAGATTTGGCGGTGGGGGAGTGTTGGTGTATGGTGGCATCTCCATTGACGGGCGCACAGACCTCTACATCATTCGAGATGGACCTCTGACTGGTCGCCGATATAGGGATGAGATCCTCAGACCTATTGTAGTCCCTTACGCTGCAGCAATCGGAGATGACTTCATTTTAATGGACGATAACTGCAGGCCACATCGTGCTAACCTGGTGGAGGATTTCCTTTTCGAGGAAGGAATCGTACGAATGGAATGGCCAGCGTGTTCTCCAGACATGAATCCAATAGAGAACGTTTGGGACGCTCTAGGAAGACGAGTTGCTGGCCGCCAACCACCCCCACAAACTCTCCAAGAACTGGAAAGAGCTCTTCTGGAAGAGTGGGACAGAATACCCCAACTCGTGATTAATAGCCTCATTGACTCCATGCCTCAAAGGTGTTCAACGTTGCTGGCCGTGCGTGGAAACCATACCCCCTACTGAAAATGATTTCCTTTGAAGAAAACACCTTTTCTTATACTTTTTTCTCATATGCACAAATTGTGTTTTTTTCCTTTTGTACACAAATGCGCAATAAAATACATTTTTTTCTTCCAAACATGTGTAATTTATTCTCATATAGCCTACTACGTCTGTCGACCATGCATCAATCAGCTAAAACGTTTCCCAGCCACAAAATCCACCTAAAACCGCAATATCCTTTAATTGTTTTGAGCAGTATAGTTCAACAGCAAAATTACAAATTTTTTTTTGCTGCAGCAATAGCAGTATACGTTTAGAGGTCCCGGCGCAGCGTTAAGTATTGGCATACATTTTTCTATTTTTTTCAGTATTTGTCAGTTTATCATATCGATATTCAGTTCTCTTATTAAAATGGTTTTTACAAAACCTTTCTTTTGTCGTTTTTTTATTAATGTTTTGAGTGTTTACATTAGTTATTATATTTTTGGCGTTTAAGCCACGTAAAATTCGATTCAACCAAAAAATAACAAAATATTTTAAAGCAGCATATCTTTAGAATTTTCTATGACAGTCTCATGCGCTTGAGATAAAAATGTTTTATTCTGTAGAGTCACTGGTCGCTTTGAAAACGCTGAGTTGATAATCAATAATCCGCTACGTTTTGCAAAATATTAACTAAATGATAAAACAAATTAAATTCGAAATTGTAAATTTGGGCTTCCAGGTGCCCATTTTGGACCACATTATTGAAAATTTGATGTTTCTAGGTACAGATGTTTTTTCATAAAGCGAGAAACATGCTCACGTTCATGTAGATTCTTCATTATTTAATTACTTTAATGCAGGTTGATAATATTTCATGATAACAATTTGAAAAGTGATAGGCCGCGTATAGTGATTCAACCAAGGAGTTTAGAATAGTCAGAGTAAACACGATGTCCCAAAAATGAACCCAAGGAAATATCAGCAAACTGACAACACGACTTATCACGGCCGCCGCAGAACGCACGGATACGAAACATATTGTTAAATGAAATCTACAAAACATATTGCTAAATGAAATTATGCTGACTTTGAGAGAAAATATCAACGTCGCAGGGTCAGAAAAGTGTTTATATCATAATTTGCATAAAATATCTTTAAATTTTACTGGTCTTCTACGTTTTATTATATATACATTTGTCTTTAAATTACCATCTGCACATTTTCATTTACCTAGATTTTATTAAATTTGAAAGACTTATTTGCAAACCTTGTGGTTTTTCTATATACTAAGTAGAAAATAATTTTTGTTAAGTATTAAAATTAGAAAAGTAGAATTAAACATTCAATAATGATTAGCTAACATCTAGACAACCCCGTTTAGAATATAAACGAAACCAACTAGAAGAGGCCATGATAAGTCGTGACGTCATAGTGTGACGTTTCATGGCTTCCTTTTCATTGCACGAGCCGTACGGAGGAGGCTTCTGCATTTATTCTAACTTCCTAGGATTCAACGTAAAATGCCGTTTCGTGACTAATATCCCATTCGAGGCTAACGTCTTTTTTGGCTGATAATTTTCATAATTTATTTATTGACTTTACTTTACTGAAGGAGACCTTCATGACAGACCCTGACCAGTATTCTTCTGTAGCTAAACGAACATAGTTACTTTTATGATAGGTATATGAATGCTGCGGCAATGGAAGATATAGCAAAAATTCAAAAACAAAGATTCCTTTAGCCTAAAAGAGATGTTAAATTAACTAAAACTGTTCAGCAATATATCTTAAAATTCATTTAAATATTGAAAATGTCTATTTTATATAGATTTCCTAAATGATATATAATAAATATTGAACAATTTATCATTCTTTTTACACAATTTTTAAAATACTGCATTTTTAATATTCGACTAATTGATCAATTTCTGCCTAATAGCATTAAGCTTGATAGTTTAATCTATAACACTCTGATTTTCTAATATAGTTAGTTCATCTAATAAAACGTATTTTTATCTCTTTAAACCAACAAATATGTAAAATTATTTTTATTTTATAAAAGTTGTAATGAAGAAATTTTAAGCGAAATATGCATTTAATTTGCTGATATTTTAAGTAAAATCTCTCTTCCCTTTTGTTTTCTTTTTAGAACCTCTCACAATTTTCTAAAAGCGTGTTAATACGTTTCCTAAATGGATATAAAATATTATCCAAATTCTGAAAACACATTAATTTCTATGTAACTTCATTACCCAAATCGTATTATTTCTGAATAAACACATTTCCTTGCAATGAAAGCCAGTTCAAAAAATGTACTTTTATTCTTATAACGTACATTACCATTAGAAATCTGAAGTTTCTCTTAGTGAATATAAATAGCATAGCAACAAGGCTAGATCAGTGAACATTAAATTTATTTCAGACATAAGAGCCACTGGGATAAGTAAAGGGCTAAAATGGCCAATTACATTATCCTAAAGCACCATCTTTAATAATATCTTTTAGCATATCAAAATAACTCTTGAATCTCGAGATTGCTCACTGAATCGCTTTTATATTCAAATTAATGGATTGTTGAAAATTGGAATGTTCGCGCTAAAAAACTAGGCTTCCTTCTAACTTGCTGTAAATGCAATCTATATCAGCCTGCGGAATTGCTGGAAGCTGACGTTTCTTGGAGGAGCGCGCTGTAGCTTACTTAATTTTGTGTCTAACTCATACTTCTCTAATTGTTTCATTTCCTCTCAGCCTCGTTCAGCTTTGCTAAGGCTTTACTCAATTTTCTCTCGTTATACTCATTACTCTTTTCACCTGCAGGCTAATGTACCTCGAATTCTTATCCGAGAATAAATTAGTCTCGGGATTTGTTATATGCTTATCTAAAGACACGCTCGGAAAGTTTCCATAACTACAAACTATGTAGAGAACTACCGTTTCGACCAAATGAGATGGCAATATCGATAATCGATTCTCAACAGCATTGATTTCTTAGGAGTAACATGATTTTCATAATACGGAAATAAAACTTCAAGTCCAATTGTTAAAACTCAGGAAAAGGCTCCTTTTGTTCTTTGCTGCTTTATCTTTGCTTTTTATTTATTTCTGAAAGATCAGAAAATAAAACAAATTCTATATTTCTTGATTTCGTTCTTTTAAAAAAATGTAGAACCAAATTTGGAATTTTTTTCCATAAAATATCAATGTTGTTTTGTGTAAATCATGCTTGTAAATCCTGTCATAATATGCAACGTAAAATGTAATGTAAGATGACGAGATTTAGATTATAGCTAATGCATCTTGAGCATAATTTTAGCCAGACTGAATTTATTTTGATTAATTTTATATTTTAAGCAACTGTCGACTAACTGCTATCGTTTCGATTTAAATTAATTTATATTTAATTCTTTGCTTAGTGATTTTTATTTAAATTGAACGCAATTTACTGCAATTAAACTAGTTAGTCAGACATTTTACTCAGATTATTAGTATTTAATAAAATAAAATAGAAGAAATGCATTTTCGTGCAGATAATACATTTTCCTTCCTTGCGCGCAAAAATCCAGAGAATGCATCTCAGGTCATTAATTTGAGGGCTACGGGCCACCAGTTTGAGACCACTGCATTACGTGATTGAGATATGAACTTTTTTGTCTAACACAATGTATTTCTTTGATTAATCCGGAGTATTATTTTCCTTAATGCAAGAATTATGAATCCATTTTTCAATGAAACAATCAACTATGTAATCTTTATTCAAAAGTTTATAACACTCATTGTTTTTCATATTTGAATCATCAGCAGCATATAAGCTACATAAATGAAATGAATCAATATTCTGACTCCCTGAATCTATGATTATGCGCACCAAATATTCTTTCCCATTTTCTGTTATATTAACAATTAAAGTTTGCAAATACACTTCCTTTGTGCAAGAATTTGATGAAACAGTATGTTCATTTATTTCTTTTTCACTTTAAAAAGAAGAAAAAAGTAAACCATAGTGGCACTAGCTATTCACAAAACACTAAGAGAAAATATTCTTTCAAAAATATTTGTAGGTGAAATGTTTAAACAGTACCTTATTTTAGCTGAAAGTTATTCTGGTTGCAAATGAAATGGAAAGTAAATCATGGAACCTATTTAGTTAAAGGTTCAACAACTTTTCAACAAGGTCCAAACAGGTCCAAAAGTTTTGATAAAATATAGAGCAACGGATAAAAATTATATGCACAAGATTTGAATGCAAGAATTATAACATGATTTAAGAGATAGCACACAAATTTATTACACCAATGTAATGTTCGGATTAGAATTTTATATTCTTAAACTCTCCTCCCTTTACTACATTTTTCTGCAGGAAAGGATTTTTCAAAATTAGCTGTAGTATCACAAAACTGCTAATAACTTTTCAAGTTGTGTCGCAAACGTTTTCTCCTTTGTTTGTGTTGTCAAAAAATTAAGAGTTCAATAAAGAAACGGTGATTACTCACCTTTTTGCAGGCTTCTTCGACCGCTTCAGTAAACGAGTTCGATGACGGTGAATATATTTGCTAAAAATCCTACGGTCATCAAAATACGCTATAAAAACTTTATATCTGAAACATTTAATGAAGAAATTAAAGATACAAGCACATTTCTAAAGCAGATACAGAAAGCTACTATGCACACACACTACAGTTCACGCGGCTACATCGAAATCAAAACTTAGAGTTCCTCTAAAGTTAAAGTCACAGTTAGAGGTAGGAGATTGTTCGCGATATTCTCCCCCCTTTTGAGATTCAGAGATTTATATCTGAAGCTCAACAAATTCAAAGTCACAAGTTCATTCGTTGTATCTTTTTCAAGGGACGTCCAAATCGTGATATTTGAGTGACAACCTCATTATTATTAAGATGTTCAGGATCCCTTGAAGGATTTGCAGAAGGAGTTGAACTACAGTCACTGGTCACTACATCGGGATTATTCTTCTTTAACAGTTTGTCATTGTCTTTGAGTTCTAAAGGATATAGTTTCTGGACAGGTCTTAAATAAGTTCCATGTTTGGTCTTGACTTCTGCCACACGTACTTTCCCAAGTAAAAAGTCTTCTTGGACTTTCTTTAAAATAATATTTTCTGCTTTCTGAATTTCACTCGCCGTTAATGACCTTTGATTTTTATCGACAGGTCGTCTAGAATTCTTGAAGAATCCATAAATCTATGCTGTAATTCTAATTATCTTCTTGTAGGAAGATACCCGATAAAAGAAATCTAGTTTCTCTTCGTTTACAGATGATACTATAAGCTTCTTCCTTTCTGAATTTATAGTTTCTTCATTTGGTATGAGTTCGAAATTTGGCCATTCGTCTCTTGAATATCTTAGCCAGGTAGGACCTTCCCACCATTTTCCTTTAGCTAGTTTTTGCGCCGAAGACCCTCGAGTCGGAAGATCGGCCGGATTTTGTACTCCTGGTACATAATTCCATTGATCAGTTGATGTTAAATTTCTGATTTCTGTCACCCTATTAGAAACAAACACACCCCAATTATCTTTCTTCTTTATCCAGTAAAGGACATCCATCGAATCAGACCAGAAGAACGTTTCTATATCGTCTAATCTCAAGTCCCTTTTAACAGTGTTGGCTAATCTAGCACCAATACTGCAAGCAAGTAGTTCTAAACGGGGTATACTTGCCCTTTTAAGAGGAGCAACCTTGGATCTTGCTTGCACTAGCTGACAAGTTACTGCATTCTTTGCTTCGACTCTCAAGAAAATACACGTTGCATATGAAGACTGGCATGCGTCGCAAAACACATGTAACGATAAATTTTCATGCTGAAGTTCTAAAACTGATAGTCTTCGAGGAATTTTAATCTTCTTGAGCTCTGACAGTTGATTTTTCCATTTCTGGTATTTTGTTGCAATCTCTGATGGCAATTCCGAGTCCCACGAGATTTTAAGTCTCCAACACTCTTGCAACAATAACTTTGGTATTAGTGTGAAGGGACAACTGAAACCAATAGGATCAAAAATTGTATGAACCAACGAAAGGATCTTTCTTTTAGTTATTGAAATTGTCTCTTGATCGGTAAATGTCTTTAAATCAATCGACAACGTATCATCATGAGGATTCCAAGATAGTCCTAAAACTGAAACTTCTTCTTTTCCTTCGCAGTTATCTATGGGAGAAGGTGGACGAGTGTGCACCCAGCCCCGTAGATCAAATTTAGCTGAACTCAACAACTTCTGAGATCCTGACCGGAAAAGATTAAGCTCTTCAAAAGAATCCACACTAGTTACGCATTTGTCGACGTACATCGAATCTTTAATTTTTCTCGCTAGTTCCTCTTCCTCAGTTGTTTGATCAAAATGGTGTGTCAATACAGCAGCTAGAAGGAAAGGACTACAGGAAAGGCCAAATACTACACGACGATGTCTGTAGCAAATTTCAGAAGCTGGGTTTCCATCTTGCCACCATAAAAACCTGAGAAAATTTCTGTCATTTTCATGTAAGCCTATTTGTAAAAAAGCCTTTCGGATACCCGCTATAACTCCTATCTTTCCCCATCTGAAACGGTTCAGGACTGAAGGAATGAGTTCAATCAAATTAGGTCCCTTTTCGATACAATTGTTGAGAGACACCGAATTACGAGTTTTAGCTGATCCTTCAAAAACTGGTCTTATTTTAGTTGTGGAATTTTCTTTTATGACCGCTCGATGTGGCAAAAAGTGAATACTTAAGTTCTCCTCTTTATTCGAATCCTCACTCGAATTTATTCGTTCGATAATACTTTCCTTTTCCCATTCATTTAATACCTGTTGATAGGCTTCTAGCTTACACGAAGAATGAAGGGGTCTCACTGTGTTATTAAGTCTTTTCCTACATAAATCTTTATTGTCTAACAATGGAGGATGGCCTTCCAACCAGGGAATTCTTACTTGATATCTACCTTCTTCATCTCTTTCAACAGTTTCCTTAAAATGTTTAAAAGCAAGCTCTTCTAATTCTGTTTTTGTTTTCTTTTCAATAGGGTCAGTTATTCCCAAAGAATCTAAACTCCAAAGATCCGATATTTGAGCATTGCTTACATGCAACGAGAGTACTAACAAGGAACTGTCATTTATGTTTTCATTGCTACCCTTACCCAAAATTGTCCAGCCTAAATTGGTATTCATGGCTACCAACCCCTTAGACAAATGTTTTATTTCCCCTGTATATAATTTCCCAGCTAAATCTGCTCCAATAAGGACATGTATTTCATTTGAATTCTTCTCAAATAGACATGAATTCTCATTTAAAGCAATATCGCTCACAAATATTCCAAGTTCCTTTAAGGCTGCTATACAGTCTCTGTCTCCAATTCTAGGAATATTCGAGCAAATTTTCTTTTGATCCATAGCCTCAAATTGTACCTGATATTTTTTATCAATACTAGATAGCTTCACAAGATACCTTTTGTGTTTTTCTATTTTTTCAACACCCCCAAATAGACCATGTACCACTGTTTCTTCTCCTAGGAACTTCAAACCCAATTTTTCAGCCAGAAATTTGCTTATGCAGCTCTTCTGACTCCCTGAATCTATGATTATGCGCACCAAATATTCTTTCCCATTTTCTGTTATATTAACAATTAAAGTTTGCAAATACACTTCCTTTGTGCAAGAATTTGATAAAACAGTATGTTCATTTATTTCTTTTTCACATTTAGCTCCTGTTTTATTAAGACAAATATTTTGAGTTGAAAAACACATAATATCAAAATGTCGTCCCTTACATAGTTCACAAATTACCTTTACTTTACACTGTCTTGATAAATGTTTATTTTGTTTCAAACACCTGAAACAAACCCCTTTTTTCATTAAAATAGATTTTCTTTCTTCAATGCTAATATTGCGTGCATAATCACATCTTTCAGAATCATGGAATTTATTACAAAATACACAAGTACTTTTCATATTTTCATTCACCTCTGAACTCAGTAGATTAGCGGAAGTTGGAATTTTTTCTTTACCCATTCGATTACATTTTTGTTTATATTTCCCCAATGAATCAGCATTAACACATCTTTCGACTGCGTTTCGAGAGTTATCTGGCAAAGTGCCAATTTTCTCTCTCGCGCTTAACTGAGTGTTCAAAAAGGTGATTAAATCTTCAACTTTATATTCAGAGTTTCCTGTATATTTATTAAATTCAAAAATTAGATCTGAGGGTAAACATTTTAAAATCACAGGAGATAACAAGTTACCATAAGTGTCTGAAGAAACTGCGAATTTTTTGACAGTTATCTAGTAAATTTCGAAAGCTTCTGACATCATTCGAATGTTTAAGAGGGGAAATATTTAACAAATTACTCATGTGAGTATTTATTAAAACATCTTTTCTTCCATATCTGTCAATTAATAATAATTTGACAGCCTTATCATAATTATCAGATGTAATCGAGAAACCATTAATAGTATTTAATGC
>KK121964.1:512311-583778 GCA_000611955.2 Stegodyphus mimosarum
CTTGGCCTGCGTGTTCCCCGGATATGTCGCCAATTGAACATGTGTGGGATGTCATTGGTCGGCGTCTTGCTCGTGATCCTCGTCCTGTTGCGTCTGCAGACGAACTTTGGGTACGCGTACAAACGATATGGAATGCTCTTCCTCAGTCAGACATTCAAACTTTGTTTGACTCCATGCCACGTCGTGTAGCAGCACTTATTGCGGCGCGTGGTGGCCACACAAAATACTGATTCTGATCTCTTGTTCTTGTTTGTTTGCTTTGAACATTTAATCATTTATTTGTACCACTACCACTCAACTGTGTATTAAATTGCATTCAATTATGACGATTCCTTCTTGGTGTTGCAATTTTCACAAACGTGAGTGCATTTGCTAAAAATCCTACGGTCATCAAAATACGCTATAAAAACTTTATATCTGAAACATTTAATGAAGAAATTAAAGATACAAGCACATTTCTAAAGCAGATACAGAAAGCTACTATGCACACACACTACAGTTCACGCGGCTACATCGAAATCAAAACTTAGAGTTCCTCTAAAGTTAAAGTCACAGTTAGAGGTAGGAGATTGTTCGCGATAGTTTTTTTCCGACACTAATTTAAATAAAAAAAATAGTTTCATATACATCCTAAATGTCTTGGGGATGGAAATCTAAGTGAGACATAGGAAAATAATTTCTCCAAGTATATTTAAAGAGCTCATTTATTATTTACATAAATATTAGAGAAAAGTAGCATGTATTACTTAACATTTAGTAAAGCCTGCCTACGGTACGAAACAAGTGTGAGAGATATTGTTATATTATATAACATAACTATCTTTACTGCTTAATTCACTAATTTAATTATATTCTGAGAAATGCTGGACACTTTCAGAAGTGGATATCAGGAAATGATGGGCTTCACGAAAAATATAAGTGGTTTTATTATTTTTTTTATTTATTCTTTAGTTGAGATTGAAAAATAGATTTTTAGAGGTTCATATGAAAGAATTATGTTTAATTATAAGGTTTCACACTAAAAAAGTGAATTAAATTAATAATATGTAATTATCATTTTATTATATATACTATTTATTTTATTATATATACTCTTTACTATTTATTTCTAATGCACTGTTATAAATGTTAAGTGCTAAAAATTGAGATACTATAAAATCTTCTTACATATGAAACATTTTGGTCTTTCTGATTATCTGCACTCACAGCTTCAACATTTGATGAAATGCAAGAATATAACACATGATAATTGCAAGCCATAAATATGTCTACCAGACACATGTATTTACATGCTTTATGTTTAATCTTTATTTCTGAATAGTATTCCACTGGCTGAAAAATATGTGAATATCAGCTATATAGATTTTTTTTGTCTCCTAAATTCTTGTTTCTTATAAAATGCTTATTTTGATTGCTATTTGTGAACATAATAATAGGTATGAACCATAAGCTAACCAAACGAAATATTTTGCTTATTATCACGCAGAACAGAATTGGGTATTCAAGCTTGAAAAAATTGTAAACTGAAGGATTTCTTGGAAGGTCAGTCAAACTGGTTTTTGTTAATTCTAATTCAATTTTGGATGAAGAAGTCTGTAAAATTTATCCATCATAAGTGCAAAGACTGTGAAATTAAATTCTGCTTGTTTTTGAAGTTTTCTCTTGATGTTCATTCTCTGATTGTTTTTAATTTACTAACTCATGTTCATGGTCTTAAATTTAAGTCCATATATTAAATATTGTAAAATATTAAGTAATACATTTCACTTAAAGGTATGGTTGTTACAGTAGTTCTATTTAATCATATTTATAAATACTGATGTACCTAACTTTTCAATATTTTTTTATTATTCTGTGTGTTTCTTTTATAACCAAGATCCGACATTCAAACTGATAACGTGGTATAATAATGTAATCTAATGGTTAAAATTTACTTTGAAAAATGTTATATTTAATAAATTATTCTTTGATGGAAATTTGTTCATAATGTGATTAGTAAGCGTGTCTCATCTCTTAAAATTGCTTAAGTAAATTTTATATACTTGCAAGATTTACAAAATGGAGTTACATTATTTATTTTTTATTTGTCAATCTCATCAGACGCAGAATTTTATTTTGCTCCTTCAAGAACACTTTGTGTTGCAAAAGAAATTCATTTTCATTCTGTTTAGATTCACCCACACATTAAATTTAAAATAGTTTATGATTAGGTACAATGCGATTATTATAATTTTGTTTCTCTATTTATTATTTACTAACAACTTAACAGGATGGTTCGCTACTCATGTTTCCAACCGGTGATTGATTGATAAAATTGCTAAAATTTTCATCTTGCGATTTGAGATCAATTCCTGACATAAGATTATCAACAAAAAAATTTGAAAAGACATCTCAAGTGTTTGTTTTTACTGTAAACGAATAGCCAAATATATGCTGCTCTCTTTATAGATAAGAAATTTGTAAATGTTTTTGAATGCTTCCATTTGTTTAAATTTAATTATGAATTAGATTTACATGTAGTAACTGCCAGTTTTTTTTTTATTTTACATGCTGTGGAAGAAAGTGACAAAGATGCAGTTCGTCATTCTAGAGGTTCTTATATACGTCATTTTTATATGCTTTCAAAACATTTTTTACATGCTTGAAATTATTTTTCATTAATTTAAGGAACGTGTGATAAACTGAGTTAATAAAAACTATTTTGAAAAGCGTGTTTCTTCTGCAGTTAATCATTAGATAATGCCTTAAATTTCTAAATGTGTTTATATTTCATGCAAACAAACAGGTTTATAAAAATTGTCATACTGATAGTTGACGGAGGAATTAGCATTTTTATAAATGTTTGTTATAACAGATTTAGTTGAACTACATTTTGTAAAGTCTGTCTGCAGTCGAAATCACAAAGGTAAGTGGTTAAATGTTTTCTTTATTTCATATTAAGCAATTTTATCTATTAAATTAATAATACTCATCTACTAAAGGTAAAAGAACACTAAAATTTCCCTTGAAAATAAAAAACAAATTAAGCATTTTAAGAAATTGGTGTATATAGAAAATTCTGAAATTGGTGGTATACGAAACTGAAAAATGTTATATATATATAAAATGTTTTGTAAATGAAGTGTAAATATTTTCACGATTTGTTGACTGTAATTTACTGCATTTTTTATGTACAGTCACAGTCACAAAGATAGCAGTGCTTCTCTCACTGTGATATAAATCCATATATTTTCATTTCTCTTTTAAGATCCAATGGAAAATGAACTAAACATTATTTTTACATTGAGGCATTGAAAACTGAATACAACTCATCTCAAAATACAATGAATTAATAAATTCGTAGCAAATTTTACACAGCATATAAGCAGAAAATAAATTGATTTTATTTAGAAGTGTTAATAATTGATAGATTTGATTTCAGAATAAAAGGCCTTAGTTGCATCATGATAAACATACCGTAGAACTTAGTCTTTTTGTGTTGCATAAAACTCATACTTAAATTTTATGACATAGATATTGGAAATTGTTATATAAATGGCAATTATTGTTTCATTTTTCTTTGAAGCAAATACGCAAATGGTTAGCAATAAATCTTCCGATGGAATAACCTTTAAGAGGTGCACGACTTCACAAAGTTATTTTAGTGCTGATTTCATCTGCCAAATTTCATTTTTTTTACATTTTGCGTACATTAATACCAATGAACCCGAGCAAATTACTTAGATGCATTTTGTTTTTAATCCAGAAGATCTAATAGTCTCGAAATGTGACTTCTATCGTCCATTGCATACTCGTTTCACTTTTCATTCAAGTCTCTTTCTATTTGGTAAAATGTAAGAAATTTAGCTTTCAAAATCTAATCTGTTATTGATTAATAATCTAAGCTATTTAAAAACAATAGGCACAGTTCTTTAGAATATTATTTTTTTAACATTTTAATCTGATTAATTTAAAATGCACTTAATTTACAATTATCCTATAAAATGTTTTGTTATTTCCCCTAGCCAACTCTCTGAAAAACCATCTGAAGCTTTGAGCCCTTTTGGGTGACTTAAAATCTGAGCCAATTGAGACTTTTATTTCAATTTGTGACCAGAAAGATGTAATTTTAAAAAACTTCTTCAGTTACCTTTCTAATGATGCAGAGAGTTATTAACACTGTCAATAACATAATTTTTACAACTAAATATTAAATATATAAATAAGCTTGCAGCATTTTCATGTAACAAAAGTACTTATTCATATTTATTTGTTCTGTGGGTAAGAATTGATTCAGTTTTCAAAATAAAATTTCCTTTTAATAATTTCCCAGTAGTCTCACCAAAAGACTGAAAATCTTTTACATGTTTTAAAGAAAGATGGTTCATTAAACCCGTAAAGATTATTAAATGTTTAATTTTACTAAATTTTGAATACAAATTAATTGAAATCGGAAACTTATTTTGTAAAATAATATAATTCTGATTATATTGAAGAATCTAATACTCAACTTAAGAAGTATTGAAGAATTGAATGCCGGGTTCATTTCTAGTAATATTTTGTACTGATAATTTATTCTTCCTTGCTCAATTTTGGATATATTTGCAAATTATTAAATGAATTGAAATTCAGATTAAAAACATAAGTTATATAAATCTTCTCAACATTTCTTATTTTCCCCTAGTAACCATAGGAGAAGAACCTAACTGTGGAAAATAAGTAGGTTTTAAGTTATCACAACATCTTTATACACTTTTACTGGAATGTAAGGAAGATGCCTGGGGATATAGTGGGATGTGACATTAAGAAGTCCGGAATATGTGTTTAGGAGGCTAAAGGGATATTCTGGAATATAGTAACTAGAATTTCATATCCTGATAACATTCCATATGCTGTCGATGGAACCTAGATAAGATGTGCTAAGGATATACTGGGGCGTGACATTGAACAATCGGGAGGATGAGTTTATGAGGAAATTGGGATATCATGGGATATCCTGAGGATGTAAAGTGGGACTTTTAATCCTAATAACATTCCGTACGTTGTTGATGGGACCTAGAAAGATGTTCTGAGGATATAATAGGATATATTTGGGAACTTGGTGGGGTATTCCTTGATATACTTAGGAGGCAATAAGTAGAACTTCAAATCCTCATAATATCCCGTACACTGTCGATGGGACTTAGGATGTCCTGAGGATACACTTTCTTTTCTTTCCGCCTTCGACAGAATAGCTGGCCCACTGGATTAGATGCTCTTCAGCCTGTTGGGTCAAGTCGATGGAATAAAACAAAGCTAGAGCTTAGTACTATGTGTTCCGAGAGTTGACTATGTAAAGTGAGGAACACTGAAAGAAAGACCAGAACATGGAAAGAAAGTGCATAGTAGGACTAAGGGAAAAGTGCCTGGTGGGAACTGCTGATACTAAGAGGAAACTGCTGATGCCCCCTTATATTAAGCACTGCAAAGTTGCTATTGCTTGAAAGGAGGTACTGACATTGTCAAGTACAATGTGCTCATAGTTGTAAAGCGTACTGACAGTTATGCAATTAAATTTTGAAAAGATTAATGCTGTAAATGCTACATTACCAACAGCTTCGCAAATTGGTAATATGCTACGGACTTCTGCTAATTCAATACACATTTTAGTTACTGTTCAATATTATCGTATATGCTAGCATACAAATGTAATAAGGAAAGGCTATAGATACAGGTACAGATGTAAAGATGAAATCTGTACAGATACTTATACATTACAAATCATGAAGCAAAACAAATTTCAACTTAGATTAATTAAACTTGGCATGTGTACATGTTGTGTTTGCATTATGCAAACATTAATGGCAAGTTATGCTGGGAATATTGCAGATTTATGTATCCATAATATGCACTAATAGTAATTATAAATACATTAAATGAGTGATGTACGCAATTGCATTATTATATGTAATGTCATTATAGTGCTAAATGAATTAAATAAATACGATAAGACTGGTTGCAGACTGATTTACGGAACATACATTATTACACATAATACCTGTTCGAATATATTTAAGGTAGACTGCTCCTTGGTATGGCAAAAAATAAATATTTATGTACATATTATGCTCTATGAAACTTTTTAGTACAGATAGAACCAACACATAATCGAATAACTATACACAGATAATAAAATTTAACTGCGAGCAAATATTCAGAATAAAAAAAGCTGGATTAATCATAATAGTAAACATTATTAAAGCAGATGATTTTTACATATAAAAACATTAAGTAAATTTATATTTTAATTAATTTAAGTAAATTAGTAGTTACAACGGAGCGACCTGCTGACGGCACGGTGTCGGAGTAAGTAATAGAGAAGTCCGTTCAAGCTCTCAGCAATACTCTTAGCAATCTTAGTATAGTCTCTTTAATGGGCTGAGTGCGTATTTGTTCTTTCTTGTATTCGTAATCCGTGTCGGCATATTGCTTGCAGCGGGTCTTTTTAAGTGCGAATTCGCTGTTTCCGGGCAATCTTACAGATGGTGGTCTGGGTCACCAGCCTGAGGCTATATTGGAATGTGACATTAAGCATTCGGGAGTACATGTTTAGGAGATTCGGGGGATATTCCGAGATGTCGTAAGGTTATGGGCTTATCCCTCAGGCAACATACTCTAGATATCCAGATGTTTTTTCTAGTATGTGGAGTAATACTTCGACGGTAAAGGATGCTATTTACATACTTAGTGAAGCATCTAAATGGCATCCTTAACCGCTGGATACTTAGTGAATATATGATATTTTAACAATTCCTGCCTTTAAAGAATATGTTAGAAAAATATCTGTGGAAGGAAATATACTATAGCGATGTAGTGTTTTATTTTTACAAGTAAAATGTTTTAAGTTTTGTTGGTTGCCCGTTTATTGATTTAATTTCATCCTTTTCTTTTTCTGTTTTAGCGTATCTTAAATGTTATTTCATTATTGCAATAAATGTTACGGTATTATTGCAACATGTTAAAATTCATAGTAATCATTATAGACAAAATTTAAATTGGTTATTCCCTTATTATAAATACAAAAATAAATAATGAGCTAAAAAATTCATAATTGCGTGTCATGAAATCATGCATTTATGAAACTTTATTCAATCAACTGAACAGATTCAATTATTTCATTTAAATGATAATGATACTTTCCATTAAAGTAATAGTTATTCTTTGAAGATGATGACTACATTATGACTTAGAAAGAATTGCGGTTTCTTTTAATAATATCATCGTATTTTCTAACATATTTAACGAATTAGTTCAAAATAGTCAGTATAATTTATTATATTATTCCTAATTTCCTAGTAAGTAATGTTTAATAATGTAAGCAGAAGAGATACATATCAATTTAAACTGTAAAATTAGGCAAAAATAAAGCAGTTTTGCTCTCACATAGTTTTGAAATAGGTTTAATGAATTTTGATTGAACATATTTCAAAATATAATCTGCGATTGGCGTCAAAAGCAAAATGTGTTGAATAATAACATTTGTAAGGAGATGTAAAATTAAGCATTATTACTTATTTAAAAGATAGAAACACTAGTTACTCAAAACTGCAATATTTGTATCTTTACAGCAAAGCTGTGAATTGGAGAAATTGTGTTTCTAAGTTAATACACTACGTAACATAAATAAGAATAAAGTATCTTCTACGAGTTTAATCCACATGTGAAGTATACAACATAGAGACAAGGTATCATGAGAAAAATATTTAATTCTTCACAAGAAAGCTATCAACTGCAGAACGTGTTGCTTTCACCTAAGAGTCTTTCTTCACTAAGCAATTTCTTGGTCGTACGTGAGCACAAATAATTACTTTTAGCATGAGAGCTGGTGCGAAAAAGTAATTTATAGGTCTTGTTCATAAAATACTGCACACGCGGATGTTGTTTAAACTAAATATTGCCCTAACATGGTATCCCTAAGAAACGCGCGTTATAGCTAAACCATTACATAATAACTGTAAACATTGCGTAGGAAGGTATGAACAATTTCTGGAGCAAAATACATCTTTCAAGAAAGAGTTTGGGGAGGAACTTTTAAGATGATTTTACTCTTACACGCAATCCATACATGGGTTAAAGTATACTGTAAATTTTTGGCTAAACTTTTTTGAAATATTTAATTGGAATTAACACGAAGGCTGTCTTTGTTACTCCGTTTACTTATTTTTTTATATAAAAGTACTCAAGAGAAAAGAATAGCTTTTAAAATTCTAAGAACGTAAAGCTAAGCAAAAAAGTAAAAGATTTTACATGAATGTGTTTACTGAAGTATAGCATTATTAAAAACAGGCTTAAAAATACAAACACAAAATTAAACCTTAATTAATAATATATTATTGAATTCTTTTTTAATATTATATTTTATTGTATAATGGTTATTATTAATAACTTTTGGCATTTGCAAGTTTGCTTACATTTAGTGTTTGTTTTCTGTCCTATTTTGTTGCAATTCTCAGTATAATACGCAGAAATGCAACAAAATATGTGCAAAAATTGGCAATGAATTCTATGTGCATTTTTCGTAATTTTTTTCATGAAATAATTAGCTTTATTTAATTTAAGAGCTCTTTTAACATCTTCATTCTGCAAAAATTGGCATTACTAGTGCATGAAATAGCTCAAGCAGAATCCCAGATATAGCTTGTTAAAATCCGCTGCAATTAGACAACAAAAGTTATCGTTGTTATCTGTATTTGGCAACTTTTTGCCAAATTTGCCTAAATCCTGGAAGTTTCATAAGACAGATCCTCGTGAACTTAAAAAAGCAAACACTTTTTTTGAGAATATTCCAGGAATCCCTTTATCTTCCGGTTCTCTTCGCCGAAAGTTTAACTTCAGTCTGTTTATCAGCCCCACATTCGGATGAGTTTATTCATCCTATTATTTCTTATGCTTTTCGAATACAGCACTGGAAATTTAAGATAGCACTATACTCTCAGGATCAAAACCATTGTATATTTGTTTCTGTGTTAAGGAGTATTATAGTACTATATATTGGTTCTGCTTAACTACATTCAATCATGGAGGTAGGAAGTAAGATAGAGAGGCCCTAACCCAGGGATGGGCAAACTTTTTCGATCGCGGGCCAAAAATCGAAAAAATAAAGTTTGGCGGGCCAAGATGAATTTTTCTAAAATTTTAAAAACAATAGACAAGTATTACAATTTAATATACTAATGAGATGAATGAAATTGCGATTTCATTTTTAAAAGTTCCTTATATTGAGGTTCGAAGTGAGATGTACTGATTCTAAGGAACGAGGCTAAATGCTCATCTGTCAGTCTACTTCTGAAATAATTCTTTCTAAGGTTCATAGTTGAAAACACTTGTTCACATATATAAGATGAAGCAAACATAGCACTGATTTTCTAGGCATGAGATATTAAATTTGGGAAACTTACTTTCGATAATGATTTGTAAAACTCTAACTTTGGCATATTTAGAAACAATTGCTTGAGATGATTGTTAGATTGCAACTCAATTAATTCAAGCTGCAAATCTGACCTCACTGCTTCACAATTTACGTTGAATGGCATGGTAAAAATATCCAATTCTGCTTGAATGGCACTGAAATCTTGAAATCTGCGTTCGAACTCAAAATGCAGTTTTTTCAAGCTATCTTCATAATTCTTAAGGTTCTCTTCATTTACTGAGGGTATTGAATTTAACCTCGGGAAATGAGATAAGTCGTTTTTACCTAGCTGCCCAGCAAACATATTAAGTTTTAGTTTAAAAGCTTTGAGATGTGACCAAATATCGTCGATAAATTGATTTTTCCCTTGCATCTTGACATTCAAGTTGTTCATATGACAAAGAAGATCTGTGAAAAATGCAAAGTCTGAAAGCCATTTTGTATCTTCTAACATTTCACACTCCGCAGAACACTGTTTCTCATGGAAGAACGACACAATGCCGTCTTTCAGCTGCCAAACTCGCTCGAAAACACATCCTGCACTAAGCCACCTTACTTTCGTGTAATACAGTACATCAGAGTATTCAGATTGCACTGACTGAAGAAAATCTCGAAATTGCCTGTGAGTAAGCCCACGAGATCGAATAGTATTTACAAGCTTCACGACTGTATTTACAAGCTTCACGACTGAAGCACGGGTTTCATATTCAATGCAGATTTACAGAGAGCATCTTGATGTATAATACAATGTAGAAAAACAACATTGTTCCCGGGATAGTTTTGATTAAAGAGTTCAAGAAATCCAGATTTTTTTCCTGTCATATTTGGTGCTCCATCGGTCGTAATATTACATATATTTGTTATAGGCACTTTCAAAGTTAAAAGCCCTTCCTGAAATTCACGAAAAATATCATATCCCGTTGTAGTTCCCTTTAAAGAACGCATGCACGCCAGTTCCTCAATAATTTCAAAGTTCTCATCAACACCTCTTATAAATAATACTAATTGAGCAGTATCATTTATATCAGTGCTTTCATCCATAGCTATGGAACAAAATTTAAACTGGCCAATCTTTGACTCTAATTGTGATGCCAAATTTTTATCGATGGCTTCCATTCTAGAAGTCACCGTTTTTCGAGATAAGCTTACAGTCTCAAAATTATTTTTCTTGTCTGGACATAAAACATCACAAACTTGGAGCATGCATTGTTTAACGAACTCCCCATCACTGAGAGCTTTATTATTTTTTAGCAATATTGTATGCTACAATGTAACTTGCATGTGTAGCTGCTTCTTGAATACTGTTTACCTTATTGAAAAAATTTTGCAGGCCTGATAATTTTTTTACAAAGACTTTCTGCATTTTTTTTTTTTATATTCGGACATTGCTTCGTAATTGGAATTCTTATGCTTAGATGTGAAATGACGGGAAATGTTATATTCTTTGAAGACTGCTACAGCTTCATTGCAGATAAGACACACTGGTTTATCTTTTACAACTGAAAAAAAAATATTTCCATGTCCATTCATCATTAAAAGCGCGGCACTCTGAATCAACTTTACGTTTTTTAGTAGCCATTTTGGGGTTGAAATATTTTACGAATAACCCAAACAAGCACTAGCTACGCTATACTTTTAATAATTTCACCACTATTCACAATGACGCTATATGTCAACAATCTTTCAACACGCAATCAATAATATTAGAACTCGCGCCAAAAGAAAAAGCCGCTAGATGGAGCTTAAAATGCGCAGTCTGCCACATGTGAGGTCTAATTCACCTATATTGAATTCCCATATGTCTGCTTCACAAGAAAAAGATAACGCTTGTTGGCGCCAATCTACAGCTATAACTAACAAATACCTTCCGCTTTTAACACTTTACCGATTGAAAGCTGCCTGTGTTTGCTATTTCCTTCGATTTATGTTTTGTAGAACAAAAATAGAGAATGTAAACAGATTACCAGCTCTTTGAAAAAAAGGAAGAAAAAATATAATATTTAAACAAAGTAGAAAAGGAGATGGATGTATAATATATGAATATTTCTTTTAATTTGCTTCTGACCGGCAAATTAAAATTCTATCCGCGGGCCAGATAGAGCCTTCCGGCGGGCCGGAGTTGGCACGCGGGCCGTAATTTGCCCATCCCTGCCCTAACCGGTTTCCCCATACACTATTTGAAGCACTGGCGATCCCTTCGTGGTGACCAAAACATTCGGTCACATACCATTAGGATCAATGGGTTTTGACACGATCGGATGTAAATATTTTGTAATTACGTCCTAAATATGCATATAAATTTCTTTTTCTACAATATTTCACAGTCCTAAGTATATGAAAAGAATACATTTTTAAACAACATTTCATTCTGAACGGAATTAAATGCTATACTTTTTACAAAACAGTTTCCTCAGAACGGTTTAATTTGAATTAAATATTTTCACAAGTTTTCGTTAATTACATTAGAAAAAAAATTTAAGGTAATTCGATTTTATTCGGTTAAGGATTACAAAAATTAAGATAAAAGTGTATTGTATTATTCATATTAAAATTATGCATTATTTCTTTCCTATTTATAGAGCTCCTTCCTAAAATATTTTCTCAAATATGACATGATGTTTTAGCTTCTGAGGCATATTTTAAATGGAAAAATTTAAGTCTGTTTTTAATTAAGGCTCTATTCGGTCCATTTCAAATCAGCGCCCTTGTTATTTTAATAGTGAAATAAGTTAAACAGTACTTAACTTTCTCTGAATATTTTTGAAAGGGAATAAGAAAAGGATTTTTTTTAAAATAAAACTTGTATCTCAGTTATTATAAAATGTACGGAAATAATTCTTTTAGATATACTTATCAGATTTTTTTACCCTTAATTTCAACAATACATATCCCAAAATTTTTCTTTATTATTTCCTTAACTTGTAACTGGAAAAGTGCGGTCTCAGAGACTGCTATAGGTGTTGTTCCTATCACCCCTATTCTATATTTAGTCTGAGTCAGTGGATTCTTCTGCTAGCTTCTCCTTTTGTGACCTTGATTATTCTCACCCATTGGCTAACAATTTTTGCACTTGCTTCTTTGTGAAATTCTAGTCCTTTTCTGAAAGCGGTATGTCAAACCGCACCTCCCTCTCAGTGTTACGATTTCTGTCCCAAGTGGAAACGTGGCTCTGAGACGCGGTCCGCGAAATATCATATATCATTTTGATCCGCGTTACGCACAAGAGCTTCAAAAAATTCTTGATAAAGTTGGAAGTGAATTTAGCGATGAAGATGAATGCCAAGAAGATTTTGCAAATGATATTGATTGATATTTATTGCAAGAACACAATGGTATTACTGATAGTTAAAGTACTGTCATTTTTTTTTATATTTCGTACAACATTTATATTTTTCATCCGAATGTATCTATCATATGTAAATTAATGGAAAATAATCATTATTCATAAAAATAACAGTTATTCTTATTTGTTTTGCATAATTTCCATTTGCAAGTGGTTTTTGATAAAAAAGTTCATGTTGCAGAAAAGATGTTCCTTGTGTTGATTGATTTCTTTGTAAAATCATTTTTTTCTCCTGTTTGAAGGTAAGTGTTTATAGAATGTATGGATAAAATACTAGAATTTTAATATTTTGATTAGAACGTTTTATTTAAATCATAACGGAATGCTGTCTCTGTGACCGCCCGACCCCGGTTATGTCCCATTATTTGACCATTACGGGTTAACTACGCATCTCATTTACACTATCTTTTAACAGATTGCTTTCCAGTACGAACAATTCGTGCTTAAATAATTTTATAACGTATTTGTAAACAGGATTTCAATTTATGTATACGATTCATTGTTAAGGTTATTATATATTTAGATAAAATTTATAATCATTATGAATTTAGATATATTTAATAATTAGATTTCTGGACCGTAACTTTCACAAAAGTTTATGAATAAATAAATTCTTCATTTCAAATACATTTATAAATAATTTAATAAATATTTACGTATTTTGTTAAAGGCAGATGCATGCTTTTTGCAAGCATATGCATAAATACCCATACATATTTCATATTTTTCACTTTTTGCATGTGCAAATCTTTAATTTCTGTGCATTCACAATCTTTCTCGAGTAAAGTAATTTGCAATAATTTAGCATATATCCGAAAATTTTACATAAGAAATACGTATAAAGATAATTTGAATGAAAATTACATGCATTATTTTTAATACCCAGTCAAAGATTAGTTTTCCTTCGAAATTCCTCCCCGATGGCATCTCTTCCTTTAGGCAGATAGCCCTTGCATGCCTTATTCTATTTAATAAATACTTATCCTGACATATGTGTCTAATTATAAATACTTTAACATGCATAATTTTATATTTACATTTAGCCATCAAGTTTCAAACGTTTGATTTAAAACACGTTTTAGGATACATTCATTGTCAAATTCAAATCTTCTAGTAAATATATTTTGGCAGAGCACTCAATGCCTTTGCTGTTACTGGTTCTTAATTTCTCAGAGAAATCTTTAATCCAGGAGAGATTTAATTGAGAATCGAAAATTTCGCCACTTTTTAATTACGATACTGAGAGCAAATACTGTAATATGCTTCAGTTAGCCATGCTTTTTTTTATGAATGAAACTTGCGTACGTTAAGAAGCGAGCATGAACCTCGAATTTCCTAGAAAAAAAGACTTGCGTAGGAAAAATTTACCAATCTGGAATCAGTAAGAGGATCATTCATAATTGGACCTCCTTTGGCAGCATACACAAATAATTTTAACCTCCGTCAGTTATCCCATTTTCAAATTTTTAATCAGCTGTCTTAATAATGTGACACGTTCACATAGTCACGTCATGTTCACCGTACGTGGTACTTCCGCCGAATTCGCAAATGTATCCGTCTTTTGTTCCACAAATTTATCTTAAACTGTACATATGTTTACACAAATGTGCGAAAATCAAGAGAAACTTAACTTATTGGCATATCTTGTGTATATTTATTAATTTTGACGAGGATTGCAGCATTTAGTGGCAATTTTATTTTGTAATTAAGCCAAATAAGTAAAAAGTGTAAACCCAAAGTGATTATTTTTCAGTTACATAAGAATAAAATGATGAGTCTAAAATGAACAATTATAAAGCCTCTCCTCTAAAAATTTTTAAAAAGTACATGTTACAATAATATGGGGATGACAAAAAAATTAACTTTATGTAAAATATTTTAGTGTTTGGAATATAAAATAAAAGTGGCGAATACTCTATCAAGGGTAACGAAAGACGCATACCATTTTAAAGGTAACATAAGGTATTCTTCATTCTTTAAGGATAGCATTTTTGCTAAAATCTATATTTTTGTAGTTCAACAGCTTAGAATTTTATAAAACAAATTCATAATCAAGATCGCTGTTGTTAGTTATTGATAACCAAGATAATATAATAAAGTTATATTGCCATCAATAATAAAAGATGTGATTTTTGCGTAAATGTCACTAAACTACACATATTGCTATTATCCATCACACAATGAAAGTTTTTTTTATGCGGAAGTGTCCCGTTTTTCGATGTATGGAACTGTCGTGTGTCGAAATACTATCAAAGCTCTCTCAAGGGAGCTTCTGAATGTAAACAAAAAACACCCCATCTGGAGACCGAAGCCTCGGAACAACGCTTCACTTGTAAGGCAGGTTTTGCCCCTCCTTCCTCTCTTACCTCCATGCATTCAATTGATTTTATTATTATTTGTAATTTTTGCTATTGGTGAAAACTGCAGCAAAGCTGCATGTTTTTTTTTCATTTGTTCTAATTATTTGGATGACAGGCACCTATGAATCATTAAGAATAAGCCATATTAATAGCCGTCGCCTCAATGTGCATGATTTTACTATCAATCATCATATTAGCACTCATGCAGAAGAATGACTGACCTCCAGTCCAGTTCCAGCTAGAAGGTTGTCTTCATGCGCTGTTCAAAACTACTTGATTTTAGTATTGGTTAAGTAACTTCGTTGAAATTTAAAGTAAATGAAGTATACTCTTTGTCATAAAAATTGGCAGCAGAATTTATCAGCATCAAATCTAGCAGAATTTTGATCGATGACTTCTCAAGGATCATTGAGCAAACAAAAAACATATACTATAGCACTGAGAATTCCATGATGTGATAGTTTATATTAAAAGAGATTTTTAGATTTCTATTACTTTCTTCGCAAAGCCAATTACAGACCCCTTAATCTGGGAAAAAAATTCAAACTAGCTACCTATGCATGGCAGCCGCAATCAGCTCAGTCACTGGTGGGCGGATAAACACTGCAGTTTCTTGTTTCCGATTATGGAAACAAAGTTTCAAATTTTTTTACAGAGGAATGAACTAGCGCTTTTGGTTCTTGAGAGTAATTCAAGAGGAAATAAACTTACAGCTGCTTAGATAAGTACAATTCAGTTGTAAACAGTAATTTTTGTATTGCAGTTTTCCAAGGTTTGCTGTAAATTACAGTTTTATAAATTTGCTGGCAATAACTTTTAATAACAGTTTTTATCGTTGTTTGCATTAATACGAAATTCTTAAATTTACTGTTAAAAAAAACTTGCCAAATATATATAAGGTATTTTCTCCGTCCTTTCTGCATGCCTTTATATTATTCGTGGTGCAACGGTAAAACACTCCGCGCATCGTTGAGAGATCCAGGTTCGATTCCCGGCGAGGGCATTGCTCGTTTTTCATGTCTCCAGGATCAAAATATCCTAACGCCCTTTTTTCGTGTGTGTGTGCGTGTGGATGTGGGTGTAGGTGTAGCTAAAACGTAGCGAAGTAAGTGAAGAAAATGAAGAGCAAAAATGACACCTGTGGAGATTAATCATCAATTTGCATCTGTTATATTTACTCTTGCTTATGTGTCTTATTTCATGTTATGTAAATCGTTTGTGATAAAAACATCTCTTGGATTCACTATTATGTTAGAAAGCTTCCCTCAGCCACAATAAAATGAAGACGTTTTCCAGAGTTTGAATGAAAAAGGGAAAAATTTGTCAATAAAACTTTATTCGCTGTTATTAATAACAGCACCATTTTCGAATCTAAAGTACTTTACAAAGCCATTATTCCTCGAACGAATTTTAATTTTAAATACTACACCTTCAAAGCAGTAAAAGAAAGGTCTTAGAAGTTAAAAACTGCGTACATTTCCTCAGCGCTAACATCACTTCATCTTTGTTTGTCCCTACGCTTTTTCTAGTTATCATATGCTCATGTTTAGCATAATTAAATACTTTGTTCTATCCCAGAGGAATACTTTGTTAATACTGAATTTAAGACGCTTTTTAAATATACAAGCTTCTCGACGCGTAATTAACTATTATTTCGGCTTATAATCTCTTTGATAAATGGACACTCTTGTTTAAATTACATAGGAGATTACCTGGATAACAGATATGATAGAGTAGCCACTGCAAATAAGGCAGCAACACTATCCTTCTTCTTGATAATGATACGGGGTGCTTTTTCCTTCCCCCATTATTCATCCAAGCAGTTTCTTCTTCTGTTAAACTTGGAATGCTACTTACTGTTGTTCAAGTTACCGGAAATATTTTGAACGCAAAAGGATTTTCAAAATTAATCTCATTCTATTGAATGAACTGCCTCTGCTCACAATCTACACTTTCAAAAACCAGCATAAAAAGCAGATACATCAACTGAATTATGTGCGTAAAGGGCAATAAATAAACATATGCTTTTAAATAAGACTATAGCATTTAAAAATTTTAAAATAAAAAATTCGGAGTGCCTTTATATGACTGTAATTCCTTCGCCCCCTCAAAGAAAAATTATTTAACACTCAAAAATCATTTTATTGTTTGGTATTTGTATTTATATTTATTTTATTTTATTACCTTAAGACCTTTCTTTTAACCTGGAACCAATAATTTCCAATAAGAATTACTTTGGGATTGTGCAACTGCACGAGAACTAGTTTTCTGTAACTGGTTTCTGAGTTCTCTTTTCCAATAGCAAAACTAATATAATACATTGTTGCTAATTTATCGAACTCACTGCGATTTTACCAGCTCTATTGTTATACTGCCACATTCGGCTTTGCAAACATGACTTTGCAAACACACTGTTGTGTATTTCCCTTAAGGAAACGATGAAGGTACAGAGACAGTTGGGGTAGACGGGCACAAAACTTCACAAGCCTAGGAAAAGTAGGAATATAGTCCTAAAATTAAGGAGAGAAATATTGTGGTTGAGTGACACCATCTACCGCATGCGAGACTCATCACTGATGCTTCATCCTTCTAGGAGAAGAAGAAAATTAGAATTCCATCTCTGCAAGCTTTTGTATAGCACAGAGGGCCAGCTGAAGTTTTCCATTCGGCAATTTGATCCTCTTGCATTTTTGATGATACGTGTCGACGTAAATATCTAAGATGTAAATATACCTCAATGTAACTCTCTGAGATCTTCAGAAAATCGCATATCTTCTTATTTCATCTTCAAGATGATTGGCTGTCTTCCGTTTTCAGGCAGCACTTTCTGTGCGTACATGGACAGTGTTTCCATTTTGTCTGGTTTGTACCCATTCCAAGTAATTTTGGCTGGGGTTTTGGTCGGCTGCCTACCTCACTTCTTATCTTCTTTCTGTTTACAAATTCTTGAAAAGAACTGGTAATTCTTATATGAGGTCACATGATCTGAATTGCAGTGAACGCATTTTGGTTTCTCTCTTTCTGGGAGAGTATAAGTGTCACCTGATTGCCATTTATGCATTTGGGAGGATTGCCCCAAAATATTTGGCTATGTCCAAATCTTTGCCATCTAAAATATATCACAGGACCGCATGCGCGTTAGGCGGCCCGACTGGTACCGCCTAACTTTCACCTGTATGTCCAGTAGCTAGGTATGTAGGTATGGCGCGGTCAAACCTCCTGGCAAGCCCAAGCTCGCCTTATGGATTTTTTAGACCGGGCAGTAGTTTAGACTCGGCCAGAAATAATATGTGCTTGGATTATCGATTTATTTAAAGGTGTTTAGGTCATAAATATAGAGTAGATATTCGAGAGTAGATATCTCTTCCTTGTCTGTATAAGTTATCGACAATAACAGGAAGCTTTTCTTTATGATCTTGAGTTCTCCCTATGTACTATTTGGTGTCTAGGACAATAGCACTTTTTTACGTTATATCAACATGTGTTCTGCGTCTTCTGTCGCAAGCAAGACCACTGATGACCATTTAAGAGGTGTTTGCTTCTTTCTTCTAATTGTGCTAAGATGAACTTCGTCTCTCATAAGACAAGGCAAAGTGACACATGACACTGGAGTTGAGAATGATCGTAATATTTTCTCTGAACTGCCCTTATATTGTCTTGAGTCTTACAAACGGAGAATAGTCGTCAGATTTCCTTTCAAGTACATTCCGCTCCTGGGTGATTGTCGGGGTAGTCTTCTTTTACTTTCAGGAAGCATGCTGTCTGAAAGAACTTCGATGCGTTCAGGTTCGTTTATTGAATTTCCGTCATGGCAATCCATATAAACATTACTGGGAATGTCAACAGATAAGATATCACATTTACTTGATGTACTAATCACAAGTGCTTTAGCCTGGGAGAAAGTCTCTTTGAGTGGAGTATTGTTGGAAGCCTTAATCTTTTCATTTCATGGAGATGGCAAATTCTTGCCAAGACTTTCTTTCGTCTTTACGGTGGTAAGAACGAACTTCTTAGGCTTCGGGTTTGCTTTTCTTGGCTTCAGAGAAATTCTTCTTAACGAACACGCTAGAATTTCCACATAGTAGTAGGGGCCTTAAAGAAATGAGAAACTTCATTTTCAGCGTCTATCAAAGCAATGAAATCAATTTCTAACTTTTTGAGGCTAACTTTTACTGGTTTACTCACATTCAGTTTGTGTTGTGCTTCATAACATTCTTTTAAGTTGCGGTTAGTCATGTTTCTTTGTATATTCAATCATGTCGATAATTTTCTTCGCATTATTCACATTAATCGAGAAGTGGCGCGAACTCATTCAAAATAGGATTGCACATGGTGAGTGCGAAGCAATAAGTTCGCGGAAACGACAACGTGGCGACTATTAGTTGTCTTAACCTCTTTATGCCTGGTATTTAAAGGAGATTATACTGTGAGTGCTAGCTACATCCCACACACAAGCATACAAACAACAGTTACGAAATAATAAATATTGTAATAGGTTACTAATAAAAAATTTGTTTTATTTATTTCAAAAATAGTAGTTCCTAGGATATTTAATGCCAACGATTAACCAGTTATCGAATAAATATCCAATGGCTATAGAAATTTATTTTTTCTCTAACATTTCATAATTATAATACTATGGAAAATTCATTGCTAAGCGCATTCTGTGGCGGTAATTTCGCAAAACGCTAATTGGTTTTGATAAATTCCACATATCTGTAATTTTTCATTCTTTATGAAGGAACATACTTAGCAGTCATGATTTTAATGATGCGAATCTGCTGGATGCTGAGTTCATTAAAAGCAACGTATACGCTCATGGTTTAAATTCCAGATAATAATCTAAATATGCAACAAATCCAGAGCCTGCGGATGCCACTAATTGAAGCGCTTATCTCTCTGGTATTCCGCACCAAACAGCATTTACGCATTGTTATCAGAGGACACAATTGATTAGAATGTTTTGACTCATTAAATGTAGTTTTATTATAGAGATGGATATAAAACAGAATACGAGGTTCAGGCATTTGATATATTTTCTTCGTTATATTACAAACAACTTTTCGAATGCAAATGCATATTCCAAAATAATTGCTTAAGTTGTCTATTTACTGTTTCATACTTTTAAGCTTGGAAAATTTAATCTTATTTATTTATTTGTTTTCGATATTTTCTATGAATAACCGAAGATGTTTTAAACATTTATTCTTACTCCAGTTATTGATTTCATTTGCAGCAAAGCAGTGTTTCTACAAAAATACTCTTTTTAATTATTTGGAAACAGTTCATGGGTGATCATTTATTTTATGTTTGTACCTGATTTTACATTATGTGCTTCATATCTTAATAATATGTGTACTGATTTATTCTTTACTGTATTAATTTTAAGATATTTTGAATTGTAGTTGAAAAGTAAATAATGAAGTTGAAGGAATTCTATTGTTATCTGCATGTTATATGGCATTTTATTGTAGTAGCATGTCCAATGTTATGCAAAAAAAAAATTACATTGTTCGCTGTTGCAACGATACTTAAATTGCATAAAACCACAAAGATATACTAATAATTTAAAAGGGAAATATTTCGAAGTAAATTTTAAAATTAAACAGTAAAGCAACCTAAAATTAGCGTGCAGTTTGAATAAAACTCTTTTGGATTTCGAATGCTTTAAGTCATAACCGCTGTCCTTCAGAAACAAAAAAGCGTTTAACAAAAATTCTTTTGGGCAAATTTTGTGAGCAACAAAACGCTTTGAGAAAAAGTATATGTGCGGCGCATCTGATGTTTGAACTCTGTATAGTGTATGAATTAAATAAAGCTACTGTTAACCTATGTGTAGAAGGTAGGTTTATGGTTTGGTTTATTGAGGTTAAGGCAAATCACACTAAGGCTAATAGCCTAAGAGAAGGGATGCCTTTGTGGAGGACTTTCTGTCTCCCTGAGTGAAGAAAAGAAATCGAATTACAGTTGTATTTATGATGAATAGAAAAACCAGAGAAGAAATAGGTGCAATATATAAGTACCAAAAATTGATTAAATCAGTATTTTTAATCTTATCTCTAAATCAAGATTTCAGAATTGAAGTGGATCAGCTGCTGATTGTTAACCAGCTTCGTTTACATAAAATAATTTAAAATTATCTGATACTACTCTCCTAGACAGCTAACAAGTATCACATACAGAATCATCTCTCAGTAAATATTCATTTTTTTTACAAATCCTAAGTACTACATACTGACTTCACAATAAAATCCAAGTAATTTATCCCGGGTTTGGGACTAACTTTAAAAAAAATGACTTGTAAAATTTGGAACCCTTCATCAGTGTAGCGTAGGAAACTTTATCGTTCTGAATTTCCAAATCATCTCCAATAAATGTTCTTTATTCATCTAAAAAACATACACACATTTCTACTAGTTATCACCACATTCTTTTTTTTCTTGTCCTGTTTTATTTTCGCTAAACTCCTTATCTAACTAAAAAGAAATCAAAAGCTAACTCTCCTAAAAGAGGCTATTTTTTAAGAAAAACTCTTTCCTGTTTAATATCAGACCTAATTATTAATTAATAGCCATCTTCTGAAGCACCATACCTCATCTGAACTTAATTAGTGAATTACAGTCCGTCACATTCTTTTACTGACCAATTATAATCACGGAGCAATTAAGATGAGGTGTCGCACTTATTTTCTATATCATCCCAAGAACGGTGAGTTGGATATTTTTTTAAATTGATTTCTCAGAATTCTCCGAAATATTTTCACACACCAACAAAAGTTCTCTCAGGAAAATAATCAGTTTGTCTCAACTTCTGTTTCCATTGAAGACCTAGGACCATTTAAACAATAAATGGCTCCATTCTTTTAAGTCAAGCTTTTTTTACCTAGCTGCCGAATCCGTTTATTCCTACACTGGAAGCCTTCAACAATTTCACAGGTAAGAAGTCTTCTTCAGACGCAGTTTGTTTTCTTAGGCGGAGTCTTCTGTAATTCGCAATAATCAAAGAGAGTAGATGCATTCTCTCTGCCTCTGCATATGCAGAAGAAAAAGGATCTTTATTCACAATCTAATTAATTAACTTTTACTAGCACCAGCATGTTACCGCTACGTCTCACTCTATTTTCTCAGCATTTTCTGTCAAGGAATCTACAACATTTAGAAGAAGCCAGAAGCTCTATATAACATTTGTGTTGCTATACAATCTGAAATCACTAGCACATGATAAGGAAACACTGTGATATAGGTAAAACGAGATTCCATGGAGTATTTTATAAAGCTAACCTTGAATATGTTTTCATCCTAAGACTTTTTCTCAATACCTCCATCTTGTCGCAAAAATTTTTTACAAGACTGAAATCTGCATTGTTTCTGGGTCACGTCAGCGAATAGATATTATTACCCTCTAAGGATTACTTATTTTTTTAGGAAATGGTGAATATGTCAAGAACAAAAATACATACAAAAATAGCACATTGTTATGGATGTATAGTAATCTGGTGTCTTTAACTACTGATTTAGTTCTATGCTGGAAAATGAACATTTGTTCTCAAATTGCTCTACACTGACGAGCCGAAAGATTATGAGTATCCCCACATTATTCAATGAACTCGTCTGGATAACATGAGGGACACGTGATTTAGTTGGAATGATACTTAACAGCTGCTGGACAAGAAAAGTAATCATTCTTACACTTACTTTTGCGAGTGATGAGAAAGGCAGCTGATCTAAGCGAATTTGAGAGAGGGCAAATTCTAATGGCCCGAAGACTCAGAACGAATATCTACAAAAGTGCACGACTGGTAGGCTGTTCACGATTTGCGTTGTTAGTATTTATGCAAAGTCGATAAATGATGGTGAAACCAGTAATAGACGCCAAGGTGTTGGACTTCCACACACCATCAAAGAAAAGGGCGTCGGAGAATATCCATCTTGGTACAGCAAAATCGGTGCCAGACAGTGGCTCAACTGACAGCTCAATACAATGCATGTCCATATGCAAGTGTTGCGGAACATACAGTTCAGCGGATGTTTGATATGGGACTGCCCAGCAGACGTCCCACTTGTGTGCCTCTGTTGTCCAAGCATCATTGTCAACTGTGCCTAGATTGAGCCCGGGGAACGTCGAGACTGAAGTATGGATAAGTAGAAGATAGTTGCCTGGTTGGATGAATCACGAATTCTCATTCAAAACGTAGATGGTCATGTCTGGGTAGGTCGTCCTCCAGACGAACAGTTGTTCCCCCCGCCGTATAGCAGGTCATACACAGTGGCGGTATTATTCTTTGGGGGGCGTTCTCGTGGGCGGCTTTGGGACCTATAGTTAGGGTGGAACAGATTATGAAAACTGTGGACTATCTGAATATAACTGTGGATCATTTGCACCCTCACATGGCATGTGTGATCCCAACTGGAAATAGAACATTCCAGCAGGAAAACGCCCTGTGTCACAAGGCTCGAATTGTGCTGAAGTAGCTCGAGGAACGTAAGGATGTATTTCAATTAATGTCCTGGCTACTTAACACGCTGTATCTTAACTCGATAGTGCACATTTAGGATATCATGGAGCAGCAGCTCAGAGCTGAAACACCACCATATCGGAATACCTTGACTTTGCGTGACTGGTGTTTAGACATTTGGTACAACTTGTCTCCAGTCATCTACCAAGAGCTTGTGGCATAAATGGCATGGCGATTTGCAGCTGTTTTCTAGGTCAAAGGTCGCGCAACGCGTTATTGAGTAGGTTGTCATAATGTTTTGGCTCTTCAGTGTAGATTAGGCAACAATTCAGGCCGTAGAATATCTATATCGTCTCGGGCATTGATAGTCAGATTTACGAATTCAACGCAATCAACTGCTTACGAAAAGCACCTTCAGACCATCCGAGACTCTGAAGCTTAGCCGCAGATATAATCCTATCAGAGCTAAAATCTTCTTTACGTCTACATCTAGGTATAAATTGACGTTCTGTATTATTTAGTTTAAATTTATAATTATCAGAGTAAATATACTTTCCATTGTTCAGTAGTTTGTTTCACATATTGACTGTGAACATTAGACAGAAGGATCTGGTTTTTGTAGTGAGCAATGTTTTTATCTTCTGCTGGTGATCCAATGATTCCTTTGAAATCAAATGCTTACGTGTAGTATTAGTACTCACATCCAATGCACATTCTGCGTCCCATATATTTCTGAGGTACACTGATGTCGCTTTTATGATTTTGAGTACTAAATGAAGTAGGTGTCAGTGCTGTTATGCTGTAGACTGCTTTCAGTTACGATTGTTGCCCATGCTGTCTATAGAAGTATCACATTGGATTGGTTACAGCTGATTCTTACTCTTACAGGACACATTGCAAAACCTTCAGGATTCAGTGCTGCTACAAGGCTTTTGTAGCCACAACTGTTCAAAGTGACAGGAAGCCATTGCATTTTCTTCTAACACTGCTTCTAGGTGGTCGTGGTACATTTCTATATGGAATTTTATCTTCGAAAACATACCGCAATCACTTGTATTATCGCAAGTAGCGGGAACTAAAATTCAGTTATAGCTGATATAACATCACTCACTTTAAACGAAATTTAATGCGCGCTTGTTATCAAGCAAAACATTAAGATAATACAATTTTTTTACTCATCTTTTTATGTACATTTTACTAAGTTTTATACTTTTCCATTGATTGCAGTCAAATGTATTTCTTTTTACCAAGAAACAACTTTTCAGTAGTCTTTCAATAGTCCCGTGTATAAGAGAATTTTAACACCTGTTTAATAGCTATACACGTGTTATTATTATGATGATTAATTTCGTTTTATGAGTTCTGGGTAACAATAGATGAATTATTCCGATAGTCAAAAAATAATTCGGGTCTTACATGGCCCCTTTTTTCATTTTTAATTTATGAAATTGTAAAGTTTGTACAACACCCCAGAAAATTTGAATAAGATTTCCAGAGTAGTTCTCATGAAAATATATTAGACAATTTGTTTCAGAAGAGGTAAAACAGCTCTTAAAACATATTCTGTTTAATGTGAAATTTCTGTAAAATTTATCTTAAATAAAAACAAGTTATTCGGTTACCAATTTAACAGAGATAAAATCAATTTTGTTAAAACGTATGCATTAGTGATACTGAACGCGTATTACTTTTAACAATTTTAGTAATAAGTTCTTTAAGTACTGATGCCATATTTCAACAGTTTTAATAACAGCATGGAGCCCAGAAAATTAGTCCTATTACTTCAAACGTATAAATGTTTTGCAATGCTAATTAAATTCGAATTAATAGATTAATAAATAAAATAAAATACTTTCCCTTTAATTGGGCACTTTTAGGCCCAAAGGTGAAAAAAAACTCCTTTTTTAGCAACAAATGTCTAGCCAGTGGACTATCCTGAAGACACATCAGTATTGTACACTATACCCTTTAAGTCAAGAAGAGATATCACAACGTCCATACACTTAACTAATGCCTTCTTTATTTTACAAGAAGGTCACTTAAAAGTTTGTTTAACGCTGAGAAGATTATTGGTGCGTAGCCTTTGCCTGAAAGTTAACTGTTCAATATTTGAAGAAATGGAGACTGTAGTTGCTTTGTTTGAACATTATGCATACCTGTCAACACAATAATCAGACACAAACATTGAAAGCAAGCATTTACGATCTATTTATACTGATGAATTTATCAGTTTTGTGATTTTATTAAATATGTGTCCAAATCTTATATTAAGTGTATCTCCAAATGTATGCTTAATAAAGCAGAGCAATCTTTGCGTTCAGAAGCAAATGTAAATTAAATGTGTGGAATGCAGAAAATTCTTAAACTCAAACAACTAGCGATTACATAAATTGTGCATACTTATGCAACTGAAATGCGTGAGGATAAATTTACAAAATTTTAGGAAATGGAAATATATATTTAAATGTCTGCAGACTTGCCTTTGAAAACCATTGTTTCTGACACAGATGCAACATTATTCATCTTCTTAAATTTCATATACAGGCAATGCCTGGATTCTATTGCATTTGGCAATTCCTGATTTTACTCTGTCTTCTAGCAAGTCAGCTGCTAGTTACAATGAAAGTAAAATAAAAATAAAATTGTAAATAAAATTGCAATTCCCTCTCGGCATGCTATCAAAACAACCAGATTAAGGATCTGTGCTTTCAGACTCAGAAAGCACGTTTCACTTCCAGAAGTAGTCTTCATTTAGATGATTAAAATAAAAGCCTTTTATTTCAGATTCATTCTGTTTATCAGCGTAAATGACGAAAATGTTCAAATGTTCGTTGGTAAGCAGTCGAACTTTATGAATTTTCCTGCAATAAATCTCAAAACAGACTGGTCTGTCAAGGAAGATTATATAGGCTATTTCAAAAGGAAAAATTAATTTTTATCTCCTTGAATAGCAAGCTCCCGTAATCGGGTGACGGAAGTGACGTCATTACAGAAAAGGGACGTGGCCTCCGCCATCTTGGATCACATGACAATAGGAAATAGATGGAATGACGTCAGGCATTGTTTTTTTTTGTGGGGCAACGATCCTGTGTTTCCAAAGATTTTACTTTTCGTGGCAACGAACTCTTGAACTACTTGTTTGGAATGGAATCAACTTTATTATTCTTTCAACTTTATCAATATTTCCAATTATTTAATTTTTATTTTTTAATTACTTAATTATTTAATGTCCATTTTTTTAATTATTTAATATGTTGTAAAGTTCTACTGCCTATCTGTTGTGTAGAATCATGAGAAATAGTGATAGCACTGGAGAAGGGTTAAAATTGCCCTTTATTAAACTCTTTAAATTATTTATAATGCGTCAAATTGACGCTAACATAGTACGCCTCAACTTGGGCGGTAACTGAAACAGTAGAATGAAACTTAAAATAGGAGATATTCACAAGTACTAGAATTAAACTACAGGGCTCATACAATCATGTACCCTACAACGCGTAGATGAGTCTATTGGCAGCAAAATAATAGTGATTAAGCCACGTCTAACCAGCAGTAACTGCTGATTAGACGTGGAAGTTTGCGCATAAGCACGCACGGAAATTTCTCGGACTCTCTCTCTCTCTACTGGAACGTTGATATTTAAACTTATTCTCCCACTGGTAGAATTTGCATTTCTTACGCGCGCTACCAAATTTAAATATTCTTTCACTGACAATTAGGGGAATGAAGGCTTATAGGAAAGTAACTTACAATTAAAATTAACTGGTTATTTAAAATAAATATAAATCCCTACATTTGTCCATGCCAGACTTGGATAAAGGTCCTTAAAGACCTGTTACAAACTGATAAATTCTACAACTAACAAGATCTAAGCCCCGTTTACATTCAAAATACTAAAATTTAAATTATCACAGAATAAAATTTTGTGATTATCATAGTTCTGCTGGACATCTTTTTTCATCTTTCAATTGGGCTTCAGTCAACTCCTTCCAGTAATCTGGAAGGAACACTTATGAATACATGATTCTAAATAACATTTTAAATTCACAATACAGGCTTTTATTAAGTTCTAATCTTTTTGCATTTAGCGTATCTTTCTCAGGTTTTCGGAACATTACAGTTTTTCATGCCACAATTATTCAATTCACATTCATGCTTAAATTTTAAACTTTAATCTCCTTTTGGCTCTCCACAATGTGTGGTGTGAAACCGCAAGTATACTATGTTATAGTGGACGAAATCTCCACTAAACGCACATCGACTGTTAGCACATAACAACTTTCTTAGACAACCCTAAATTCATTTCTAAATTCTCCATGAACTAATAAACATGAAAATTAACTATAGCGTCGGTGGAAAATCCTACGAAACACATGCATACCAAATATTTTCTACATTCATCTTAAAGGCATGCTTAGCTTTCGCTCAAAATCCCATGATTTGATTTAACTAAAATTTCTTTTGGGCGAACTCAATTGACTACATTAAACTTTAAATGCATTAACTTGTTATGCAGTTTTAGCACTAAATACATATTATATCTGCTTTTTTGAGCTTTAGACTTTCATTAAAAGTATCATTTACTTTAGCTCAACAGATATTTCAACATTTTACAAACAAATACTTTTAAGACAATAGCTAATAAAATTAAAATTTTACTTGAATGAATCCTTGCAATAGCTTGTGTCATGTAACTTCGTATTGGAAACATCCTCATGCAACTTTACATAACAGAAAAGTTTTATAGAAAAATTCACTTATCTCTGTTTCTTGAAGCTTGGAATTCGGCCATTCGTTTCTTGCAGAATTCTGTCCAAACTAACTGCTTCATCAATGAGACTTTCCGTCTCTGCTTCCTGCCCCTGGTGGGAATTGGCTTTTCCTTTTTTCACCTCTGATGAGTGGTCTCTTAGGATGTACTGGCGGTATGTCTTGTCTTTTCCTTTTACTCTCCGGCAAACTAGTTCTTTGTACATCGGTATTCGAAGACGCTTGTCTGTAAATTCTAGGTTGTTTCGATCTTTGCTGTGCCTTCAACTTCGGCAGGCCACTTCTTCACTTTATCGAAGGTTGGTCTTGTTTGTCGTAATTTTTCAGGCCGCCACCACCTTGATGTACCCTGGCGCTGTCTGCTGCGAGACCTTGTCATGACACGGCGATGCTTGTTTCTAGCCGGAACGTTTCTTTCACCATTGAATTTTTTCTTCGTTGGATCTTCCACACGTTGAGGGATTCTTTTCTCGGAAGTTCTTCTGCTGGTTTGGGAACTTTTAGTTTCATTAGTTCTTTGCTTTTTCTCGGGTGGTGGAAGTTGTGGTCAGAATTGCCCATAGGAAAGCCGCCTCTTCTGATTCGGAAGCCTGGAAGAAATCATGTAAGACATCGAAATTTTTACGTTCACAATATTTCTTCAACTGGTCCGAAGTAGCCTTTATTCTTTCTTCCGATTCTGATTTTAAGTAATTTACAGCCCCAACGATCTGCTGTACTACATAAGGGGATCAGGACGTTCATATTTATGGGCAAATTTTGATACGACGTTTCCAGGTGCACTAGACAAAGTGAATTTTCTTTTCAACACCTTATCCCCTACTTTAAAATCTGATTCGCGGCGTTTTCTATCATAATAGATTTTCTGCCGCTTTCTTGTTACATCGGAATTTTTCAAAGCTTCATCAATCAGCTTTTGACTATTTGCCTGTTTAAATTCTGGTTCTCGCTCTTGAACAAAAGAAAGTTTGTCTAAAGGAGTCAACAACCTACCCAGAAATAATTCAGCGGGCGTTTTACCCGTTGTGTAATGCTTGGCAGTTCTTAAAGCATAGGCTAATTCATCAACGCAGCCATCCCAGGGTTTATGATAATTTTTAACGTAAATTCTAATTATTTTGAGAATGTTTTTATTAACTCTTTCCGCGATGTTTGCTTGTGGTCTGAAAGGGGCCATTTTCATATGCCGCATGTCAAGCCCTTTACACAGGTTCTCAAAAATGTGACTAACAAATTGCCTACCATTATCGTTTATTACTTTTAATGGTGCACCGTATTTTAAAATATAGTTATGTGAGAACGCATCTGCAAATATTTTAGCTGACGCTCACTTTAAAGGAATTATTTCTACCCACCTAGAAAAATGGTCTGCAATCATCAAAAGATATCGGTTTTTATTTAACTCGCTTTGGGGGAAAGGGCCAAGAAGGTCTATTCCGAGGATCTCGTTAGGAAAAGTCGCGCGAATGCTATTTAGATACCCGGCCGGGGTATAATTTAAGTCGCTAATTAACTGTTATATCTTACAGTACCTCACATACGCTATTACTATCTTCTGTAGTTGCGGAAAATACACCCCCTCGAGTACTCTACGCACCGTTTTCCTTACCCCTAAATGACCCGCTGTGGGACTATCATGAAGTTCCTGCAAAATACTCAACCTTAGGGTGGCGGGGATGGCTGGTTTCAGTTCATGTTTTTCATTTCTTGATTTAGTATAGAACAACAGATTATCCATGATCTTGTAATTTCGGGCACTATTTCTAATTGTTCTACATGTTCAAAATTATCTGGATCCTTGAAATAAGAATAGATATTACCGTACTCTGGATCCTTTGGCAATTCAGATATAATTGTTTCCCGGGAATCTAAAACTTTAACATAGCACCATTTTAATTTAGAAGTCAAACAACAAAAAATATTGGTTTAGAAGTCAAACAACAAAAATCAGCGTTATAATTTCAAATTTTCACAAAACCAATTTGGATGGTTTCTACCGAACCACCATCATCAGCTGCAAAAGCGCAAATGAACCAGATAAGATATAATTAGATAAGATTAATTAGATAAGAGAACCAGATAAGATTGCACCAAAAGGGAAAAAAATAAAAGAAACAACTGTCGTGCTCAACCAACTGAGTTACACCAAAATCCCCCCATTTAGAAAAATTTAGATTTTAAACAAGAGCAATTTAAGACTGCTCACAAATTTTCTTCAAATCTCTGCTAAATCAGCAAATCCTCAAAAGATATTAAAGATTTAAATTTTTCTACATTTCAAAATTCTTTACAACTTTGAAGAAATAATTAAACCAGTAAATTTTGAATGAAAAATTTCCTTAAGAATTTAAGTTAGTATTAAAGTTCAAGAAAAAAAAACTTATCTGTCCGCATGATGGAACCTTGAAGAAATGTTAAGAAGACTGAAACAATCACGACTTGCAGATGTAGGAAAGTAGACACAAATCCTCAATCGACGGCAGCATGACGGAGACGGAACCGCAGAAGATCACCCGGAACGTAGGAACTTGTAGTTTCAACGAGTGGCGGCATTCTGTATTATGAACTTCAGATCCATCAGGGAAACTCGGGTCGGAACACAGGTAGCTTAGACTAGTTGACTTTTCTTTCTGTTCTTTTTAAATTGAAGGGGCAGACAGAGTCTGACAAGCAAAATTTTGACTAAGAAATTTCATCATAAGGTCGAATTGATGAAGAATAATTTCCTTTTCATTTAGAAGGACTGTTATTTCTATTGAAGTTTTGAAGAAGATGCAATGGAAGTAATTTTTCCTTTCATTTTTGAAGAACCGTTTTTTTCGATTGAAGTATTGAGGTATATTCTCTTTTCATTGTTGAAAAACTATTAAGGTAAAGCTTAGAAGCCAAGAAGTAAGATGCAAGTGAAAGGAGCCATAAGCCCCATCAAAAAGGCAATATCATTCTTTGTAGAAACAAAGTGCTCAAGGCACCCGAGAAAATATCTTCTCGTCAGCCAAAGGAAAACGCGAAGACGTCCCAAGCGCGAATTCCCACCCGCACAGCCTTTTTGTCAAGTCAGGAAACCAGATATCGCCAAATCTCGCCAAAAGTGTGAATAAATTCTAAACTCTACACCTCGAACAAACTCCTGCTACAAATGTCCAAAAATCGAGGAGTTGAACTGGAACAAAAATTCGAATCTCGCCAAGCCCGCCAAAGGAAAACCAAGAATTCGAGGCAAGCGTGGGAAAACTTACAAACCCAAAGCAACCCACCCCTGACGGACAAAATTCCTAAGCAAAAGCTTAGAAATCAACTGCAAAAGTGAGACTTTTCAATCCTTTCCCCCTAAACCAAAAATCTCACGAAGTGCAAAAATTTCGTTAAATAATTAGCTGTAATTTAAAAACTATTTAAGGTAGAGACTTGAAAGTACTCTTAAAAGGCTAATTGTTCTGCATCCAATGATATAAGTTAAATGAGAATCAACCTAAGTTAAGTAATTTTAAATCAAGTTTATTACGTAGGAAAGCACCTAATTCCATTGTGTGTTTCAACGCGTTTATGAGTAACCAGTGGAAGAAACTTACAAATCTTAAAGTACCAAAACCCCTAATTAAAATTAAACTAAAGCAAATATAAATACAACATATTAAATAAAATAACGTTGTGTAGTATAAATTTAGAATAATGAAAATTAAATCTTAAGTCAAACTTAAATAATTAAGTGTTACGTGAAAATTGCTACACAACAATATGAAATGCGCGAAATTTTCTTAAACATTTATGTATCTGTTTCTTTACAATCATGTACATGAATACCCATGTTTAATTATTTAATGCGTATTTTCCTATATCATAACTAATATTTCGAACGAAAATTTTTAAGTAATGTCATGTTCCACAAAATTAACGTATTTGTGATGTCGTTGCCTTTTTGCAAACGTTTTGAGATTGCGCTCTCGGTAGACTTTTAGACACTTCGAAGCTGTTTTCTCTTTGCTGTGGGTACATTTGCTACTGGAAACTGTCTATCTTTGCTGTTGGTATATGCCAATGAATTCTCGATACTTTTTTGGTTTATTTTCAGCTTTTGACTTATTTAAATACTTCAAAATATATTTGTAGATCATTTATGTTGACACTTGTGATAGATTTCTTAGATATTTTTGAAAAGTGTATTTATTTTATTCACGAGAATGAAACTGATGTTTTCTTAAAATATTATTATTCAGAGTATTAGTGAATTATGACAGAATATCGGATTTGTTCTCATTATTCAACATGCAAATGAACTTCAGTATTCGAAATCTTTCTAGCAATTGGAATTTTTCCTATCAGTAATAATAAGAAGAATGGAATAAATGCAGGATATGCAGACGTAAGGTAAAAATTTGGACGTAAAAGAAATTCTTCATATCCAAGGAAATTCAGAAGAATATAAAAATATTCTTCCTATTCGAATTTTGTTTTTGAAATGGCATTACATATAACGCGTAAATTTACTAAAAGGAGGTATAATGAAGATCGAGTACTCTGAAAAATCTGGACTGTAATTATGCAAAGCTAGTTATATAGCAGTTTTCCATAAAAACTGGTTCCAGTGAAAGACACATGCCAGCAACATCTAAAATTTAAGTGAGCACCTGATCTTTGTTCTTACGTGCACAATACAATCCAAGATTTTTTTTAAAGTGTTTTAAAGCGTTAATCTGTGTTAGTAATATAAGAGATCCTTCTTCTGAATAAAAGAGAGTGTTCTGAGTATATTCATGCAAATGTCTGCCGAGTAAAATAAGAGAAAATTAAACGCTTTTGGTACCTATCTTAACTGGGTAGAAATGACTCGTGTATTGAGTGAACTTTATACCATGAAAATTTATTACTCCTTATAAGATTTGTTCAAAGTCAGTAGGTCTTACCATAAAGAAACTTGTGTTAGTCTGTATATATAGGGGAAAAGGAATCAGAAATGCAGGTTTAAAAGCAGATAAAAGTTAAATATAAGGGGAAATGCATTAATAGAAAGTAGAAAATGTAAATTTTACATTTGTCAGACATATTTTGATGAATCCTTTGAATAAAAGTAAGTTGTGTAAAAGAGAATCCATCATGTTTTCTATAGTGGTCCAGAAAGTTAGTATAATCATTACTAATTACTACAATATATTAGAAGGAAAAGTTCTGAGTTTCTTCTACTTAGGAGTATAAAAAGGAAGAAATGTAATATTCAATTAAACCATATAAAATAAACCTTGTACGTTCTGGCTTAAAGTTCCAGAAAATATTATCCATGAAGGCCTGCAGAGTGAAATTATATGCACATAAATTCCAGCTTAAATTTCGTAGGCAGCGAAATACATATAAGTTAACTTCCTGGAGAAATGGAGCTGTAATATCAATAAGTATTTAAAACAAGGGAAAGAAGTTCAGGGTAAAATAAAAATGCAACAAAAAGAATTATAAAGAATAGAAAACATTTTTATTTATCAAAACGAAAAAAGAAAAAAAAGTGAAAAGAAAAAATTAAAGTTTAGATTTGGAAGTAAAATACATTATAAGAGAAAGAATAGAAACACATATTGCATTTGTGAAAACACAGAAGTGAGAAAACAATTATGAAAATAAATGTTACGTTTTTAAAATAAAGCGAAAAAATATAAAACAATGTTTTTAAAAACAAACAGCGAAAATGAAAAATTATGTCTACAAAAATAATAGTTTGCGACAGTGAAATTTACGTTTGCAAAAACGAAACATGTAAAATAAAATTTAAAAACTAATAAATTTAATTTAGTAAGAATGAGAAGAAAAAAGAAGGCAATAAAATGTACCTGTTAAGTAATAAATAAAAATTTAAACTCTGGGAAAATCTTACATTTAAAACAGCAAAGAATGAAGCAATGTTTTAGAAACCGAAAAGAAATCTATGTCCATTTCAAGGAAAAAACTTGCAGTATATTTGAAATACGAAAGGTATGGTTATCGAGAATCTGACTGTATTCGTTCACCGTTACAGAAGCTGTGAAGCGGTTTTCATGTCAAAGCAGGTTCGCGGACACGCAATCTGTCAGCTTAGTGACATCATGGCGGTTTTCGTTGCACAAGGTCAAATGGGGGAAAAGGTGGGCAAGGTGAAATAACAAGATTCAAAAGACAGAAGTATGGCTTTGTGGTAACGCTCAGGTCTCCCATGTAAAAGATGGCGGGTCTCGAAACGGGTATGTGTATATAAATGAAAAAACGGCTCTTTGGGTGTAATATAAAATCTGACAGTTTTCAGATATTTTTTTAGCATTGTTTCGCAATTTTTAGAGACTTCAAGAGAATTTTGCTTACAAATTTACCGATTTAATTGCTTTGTGTTGTCACTACACAAAGGGTAAGATAATTTTTTTTTTATCAAATTCAATCAGAAAACTCAGCGATATAATGGAAGTGTGTTGCTCCTCAGCCAAATCCCGTATATCAGTTTTTCGAATTTAATCCCATTGTGGAGAAAACGGCAGCACCTAGAGCTATCAGATTTTGAACACGCGTAGTCCTCCATCCAAACATGTGCACCTCGATGCCCCAATTGTGCATTTCGAAATTCTTCTTGATTTATTTCATATTCTGCGCGACTCTTCAGAATTTTTGATTGAAAATTTAACATTATGAAAGTTTTATGTTGCCGGTCAGCACAGCGTAAGATATTTATGCTTCAGATTTAATTAGAAAACTCAACGACAGAACAGATGCTTAGTTGCTGCTCGGCAAAATGCAATGTATCTATCTACGAAATTTAATCAATAAACTCAACGATTTAAAAGAACTATATTGCCACTGTCCTAGGTAAAATACTTTTAAAATACTTAGCAGTGTGCTGTCTTTCAGCAAAACGTAAGGTAATATTTAATTTTTCTTTCAAATTTGTTTTGCTATTAATTAACAAGTTAAGCGACGTACAAGTAATAAATGCGGTTTCATTACAATTATTATTAATTACTAGCTGTAATTCCATTAACTGGATTCATTAAAATTATTACATTAATATTTTCGTTTCTATAATAACGAATCAATGTGACTCGTAACTATCAGGGTATAATCTGTTCATACATAAATGTTTACTTTTCGAATGTTGAATGCCATTAAAAGATGGCTGCTACAGCTCCACAACTACAGCTCTTCATGTGTTGAATCTGGAAGACAAAGTATTTATTAGATCTTCAAAACTTACATTTACATTCCTATAAATTTCGGTAGGTCTAATAATATAGGTCCCAGTTTAAGGTCTGGATAAGTGGTGTGGCTTTAATGTTCTTCTTACGATCTACTCACGTTGCCATTCTTTTTTTATGTTTTTCTTTCTTTTCTTTGTGTTTTGTAGGTTTCTTTAAAATATAAAAGATGCTTGTACATTTCAAAATCAGTCACACTTCATGATCATAACATGCATTGCATAACTCACGATATCCCTCAGTATATGTTGCAACAGTTAAAGAAAAGCTTCAGAAATTGATTCCGACAAAGTGTGCAATATTATGAGTCCATCCAAGTGCACATATAAGTAAAATTAAGTTGAATCTCATTATTACAAACACTAGTAGTGCGTCATTAGATATTCGTCTATAAAGTGTGCTATCTTTTTATTTCATCTTCAACAGAATCAAGTATTTCTGCCCACCCCTTAATTTTAAACTTCTGTATGATTTTAAAGAAGCTCATGTTTGATTGGAACATTGCTATGTGGAACGATAAGCGATGAAGAAATGCGATCAATAAGAAACAAAATCCAATCAAAATATGAAAAGCTATTTGCATTGTATTTAACAATAGAAATTTTTATTGCAGTTAATTTTAAAATAACTTTGAATGAGAAAATAATTCCTGTCTGAGTTAATAAGATAAATTCTTAATATGAGTTTTCTTATAAACTTAAAAATTAGGTAAAAAGGCCACTGAAAATGTGAAATGATTTTGCAATATACACTGCTGGCCACCGTAAATGCAACACCCTGAAAGAAGCATGCAAATAACATGAACGTTACAACATGCATTAGCGGAAGTGAGATATGCAAATGATTAGAATTTCAGCGCAGACGCATATCACGCGCGCCTGTGGCGCCACTTCAAAGCAATATTTAAGCCTTGGAGTTTTCGACGATTTCAAGTTCGGCAATTGTGTTTTTCTTGTGTTTTTTTTTCTCAAAAAAACGATCAATTATGTCTCGTAGTAAACAGCGATCATCGTTTGATCAAGTATCCGAGTTCGATAGAGAAAGGATAGAGGCCTACCGAGAGTGTGGATTATCTTTCGGGAAAATCGGTAGTCGTGTTGGACGAAACCAAACAACTGTAATGCGGATATGTGATTGTTGGATGCAGGAAGGTACGACGGACTAACGTGTTCGATCGCATCCACCTCAGTGTACCACTTCACGTGATGACAGGAACATTGTGCGCATGTCAGTGACGGATCGCTCAGTCACGTCATGAACCACAGCACATCACATTCAGTCTGTAACGCATCATCCAGTGTCTGCGCGTTCCATTCGACGCCGTTTACAGCAGAATGGTCTGTCCGCAAGATGTCCATTGCTTCGTCTACCCTTGACGCAGAACCACAGACGTATCCGCCGCCACTGATGTGATGAAAGAAGGATGTGGACGGCAAAATGGAATGAAATTGTGTTTACTGACGAGTCACGCCTCTGCCTGCAACACCACAATGTTCGGATTCGAGTCTGGAGACTTCGTTGTGAGAGGATGATGAACAGCTGCGTTTTGCACCGCCACACTGATCCTGCTCCGGGTATTATGGTATGGGGCGGTATTGGATATCACTCTCGCTCTCCTCTAGTACGCATTGCCGGTACTTTAAACAGCCAGCGCTACATCTCTGAGGTGTTGGAGCCAGTTGTCCTTCCTTACCTTCAGGGCTTGCCCACAGCCATATTTCAACAGGATAATGCGCGACCACACGTGGCACGCATTGTCCAAGGGTTCTTCGTCAATCGCCAGATTGAATTGCATCCCTGGGGGGGGGGCTCGCTCTCCAGATCTTTCGCCGATAGAAGACATGTGGTCCATGGTTGCTGAACGATTGACTCAGATTACATCCCAAGCTGCCACACCAGATCAACTTTGGCAACATGTGGAAGCTGCTTGGTCTGCTGTACCCCAAGAACACATCCAAAGTTTCTTTGAATCAATGCCGAGGCGTGTGGCAGCGGTGCTCTCCAACAAGATACTCTGGCTACTGATTCTAGAAGGAACCGCACTTCACAGAAATGTATAAATTTAGTCATGTGATACTTGGTCAACATGTTATCTACTAAATAAATTGTGTTGTGATATCTCTTGTCTTTCTTGGTGTTGCAATTTGGGTGGCCAGCAGTGTACTTAAACTAGTGGTCAATTTGTACATTATTTGAAAATGAATAAATTGTAGAAGGAAACTGTTAATAGCAAGGATTTCACTTCAAAGGATTTTTGTTTTCAGAGAAGCTTATTAATTTCAGATTTTTAAGATTTCGAATTAATTACCGTGAAAGTACAGATATGTTTGTTTTCTAGAGTTAAGTATTCCACAAAAGTATTTTCTAGCTTTAGATACTTCACAGAACTGACAGAAACATTTTTCCAAATGATTGCTGAAAATATTTTTTTAAATGCACCTAACGCTACTGTTTTTAATTAAATATTAATCATTTTCTTTCCCTTTCTTTTTCTGTAAAGAATTTACTTATAACATTGATAACAGTAGAAAATTGATTCGTGGCACATTCTATTTTGTTTTCTTTAAGTGTTTCGAGGCAAGAAGGTATATGATCTGACGAGTGGAACCGGACAGACGCAGACTAAGAGGAATACAGCAGCAGTATGGTTATGGCACGAACAGCTGCTTTACAAAACAAAAGGTGCATGAAATGTGTAGAAGAATGAATGTATTGTGAGTACAAAAGAGGTTAATAACTGCGCTCCATAATTTATAATATGTTAGTCACGTAGCATCCTACATAAGTTGCATCTAAGCTAACCTAAGCGAAATATACTCATTAGCCAGCAGGGGAAGTCCGCAACGGCGCCCGAACATCTTGCTCAGTTCAAACCCTAGTCATTTACAACTAAATCCCTAAAGAAGCTATAAGCGCTGTACATTCGGAACTAAACCTGATGACGATCAAGGTGGCTCATGAAATGAAAAGAATAATATTTTGTATTTTATTCTTAATCTGCTGGAACTTCTAGTGAAATGTGAAACTTGGTAACTACACAACGCTTTAATAAAACGCAAAATGCCTTGACCACTGCTTAATTTATGAGATTAGAAGTTCCTGAGCTACATGAGTAAGTCATCAGGAACACCGAAAATAAATAAATAAAATAAAGCAACATTTAACAAATAATAAAAATTATATAAAATGTAAAAAAGATAAATAAAAATATTTATAAATTTATATTAATTAATAAATGTAGGAGGAATGGTAAATTATTTTAAACTAATGACAGCGAAGCGCCGTAGTCGAAGCTAAAGCATTTTTCCTCTTGAAACCTTTTTCCTAGTTTTGGTTTTTAATCCATTTAAAGCCGTCAAGACCAGGTGGCTAGAATAAATCTTTTTACTTCCTTGTACGAAGTAAAAGGGAAGTATCGTAATCGCGAAAATTTCGAGCACAACATTTCAACGAAAATATCTATTTTCACCGCTATCGAATGCAATTTAACGATGTTTTTGAACAATATTCGTACGTAAGAATAGAATAAATGGCTCTTTTTCCCCCCAAAATTATAAAACTGATTTAAAATGGATTTTGAAGAGATATTTTTCGTGGCATCTGTGCGTATGTACGTACGAACGTACGTATGTATGGATATATCTCGTATAACTCAAAAACGAGTAGCCTCAGAACGTTGAAAATTTGTATATAGGACTGCTATAACATGTAGATGTGCATCTCCGATTTTAGCTGCAATCGGCCGCACCGAAAGTATATAAATTTATGTATATATATATATACTATATCCACTCTATTACTCGTCTCAGCGAGCTCAGTTTTTTATTCTTATGTGTTGGTACATTGTAAATTTTTTTCTTTAGAAATAATTGAATTATGTTGTTCTTATCTTTCGGTTAAGGTTTTTATCCCTTTAGTAAATTTGCATGCAAGATTTGTAGAATTATTAACAATTTAAAAGTTGTGTAAGTGCGGCTTAGCCTAATCATTTTTCTCGTGGTGGACATGTTTGTTTACATTTGAAACTTAAGGAGAATATTGGATTTGTTGCAAAGCTAGAGAAATTAAGCTTCGCAACAGCAATTTAACGCCTTCTTTTATTATTGCGAATTAAATCATGCTTAATGCATTCTGGAATTTATTCGAGGAAATAAGTGTTTAAGATTTACTTCGCAATTTTTAATGTAGATATTTCTAGTTGTTATGTATTTTTGCTTTAAAGTGAAATGATACTGCGTTAATTGAATGAGAAATACTGAATCGTCTGTGAAAACTGTTTCTTTCTTTCTTTCTTTTTTTTTTTTTGGTTTGTTTAATTTCTTTCACACCTCGTTTTAGATTTATTATAATATTTGAATAGAACATGTGGCAACGATTAGGTAATTCTCCAGACGATATACATAATTTTTGTGCATTCTGATGAGTTATAAAATGAATGAGATGTAACGCTGTTAAGTGAAGCTAGTGGCAGATTGTCGCTGTAGTAAACAAATATAGTGAATTTTAAAGAATTCACTCATTCTATTGTAGTTTAAGCGCTATCGATGAAGTAGATTTAATTCAATCCAATAGGTTTAAATGAAGTGAAAAATGCGTATAATTTAATATTCCGTACAAGGAAGTCATATGGTGTATAGATCAGATTTTTTTCTGAAATGGGAATGGTATAGAAATGGGATTTTTTTTTCCTCAGTTTTTTTCCCTCTGTTTATGTTTACCCAGGTAATTTGATCTTGTGAAGAAGAATGAATCATACATTCAGAATCTAGTATCGATAACTGGTTTATTAAGTACTCAATTTTATTTGTTGATTATTTTGCTATGGTAAGTCGCCCAAACGAGAAAGCGGTTAGTGACCATACAGAAGTAATACCGATCTACGGTTCTGATAGCTACAACCAGGTTCGAAGTCTGGATAAGGTATGGATGTAAACTGTCTGTCTCTTTATAGGAAGTAACGATGATCGCCTGTTAAGTGTCTCCATAATAAAATGGCCACCGCTTCTGGCCTTAGTAGTAGAGAAGACCTAAAATGGCTAGTGCCTGCCATAAAAAAAAATTCTAAGATATGGCATACGAAAGATATTTGCCTAAAGTAAAAGATGCTTTCGTTTAGGAGGTTTTAAAGGAAACTGCCTCATATTAACCATAGACATGAGGAAAGCCACGACAATCATCCTCTTTGTCGGTATTTTAACTCGAGCTAAACTATGAATGTTCAGCGATCTTTTCCGTTCCGCTTCTTTTGATGGGCTCTTCATTGCTGAAGAAACGTTGCACTAATAACAAATTTTTCTACTTGCGAATGAGTTGCACCAATTGGCTAAACGTGTCTTATTTGCCGTTTCTCAGTGTTCCAGCTCTAATTACGATTTAATTCAAAAACTGCGAAATACCGCTGGCAAGCTATGGTAGAATCGAGTTGAATACAAGCGCTTTTCATTACATAGAAGTATAAATTTTCCTTTATACATCAGTAATTAAAATGTAAACAAATATGAAATATGGAGGGGAAAATGTATTATGTTTCTCTTGTTATTTTTAAATAAATTTAAATTTGTAAGGATAGTTAATCGGAATTAATTACATAGCGCTGTGTTGTATTACGTTCTGGATATATCTGTTTTTTTATGTAGAACGAATAATTCATCCTCTGAGCAGCAATTCAGTACACGTGTTACCAAAGCAGTGCTTTTGATATTACTTAATTCAAGCGAATGTTAAATGAATTCCAAGATTTCTATTTTTAATTTGAAAATCGTTCCGTTGATTAATATTACAAAAGACAAAAATACAAACAAATTATCCAAGAAGTTCGAATTTCAGATTAGTTTGTAAAATAATAACAGCACAGAGAATCTATAATATGACCTTAAAATCAAGGAACAGGCTTGTGGAAATCTTATCGTTCTTAGGAAGAAATGAAGAAAATATTATTTGAGCAAGCAGTTTATTTTATCTTAATAATGCAGATGAATTTCCCACGAATTTCATTATCAACTGCATGATTATAATCCATCTAGCATTCTGTTTTAATCACGTTTCTTATCACTTAAATACGAAGTTTTCGTAGAAGAAATAGCTCTAATGACTAGATTCTTTGAATTGCGGTTAGATGTCTCTCTAGGCTGTTTTGACGGATTCAATGGGGGATTTCTTTGATTGTGCCAAGTGTCTTATCATCGTAATCCTAATTAAGCTTTGCAAACGATAAGGGCAATTCTTCTCCCGCCTTTACTCCGAAATGTCTACAGACGGGTTTCTCGTCTTTCGTATGGCAGTTTATTCTGTTTCTTTTATTGTATATACAGCTGATTTTATAGCTTCTTACGCTGTTTTTTGAATAACCAAAAGATCCTTTCAATGCGATTTTTCTTTTTCGTTGTACGCTGAAATACATTTTCAAAACTGAAATAAAATAAAACCTTGTATCTGAAACAAATCTATAACTTTTTTTCTTATTCTCTTCGCATCTAATCCTGAGTTTTGAAAAAGGTCATTCAGCACTTATGAGAGCAACAAGTAATATAAATACTATCCCATAACATAAATCATTAACTAGCAGGCGATATGTTACGAGATAAAGTTAAATAACTTGAGTATATACTAACAGGATTTTTAGCTTATACATTACCATTCCTATAAGTATCTTAAAAACAGTTGGGGTATACCAAAAGACTTTTTATTTTTATACATTATATTTCCAATGAATCTGGAGAAAAACAAAAAAAATATAGTTTGTAATTTATCTTTCATGCAAATATCTGTAAAATAGTTGGAGAATACCAGAAATATTTCTAGCTTACTTCTCCTGTAAATATTTTTACAAACAACCGGAGACTTTAAACGAATATTTTTATTTGTTCTTTAACTTTTGCAGATGTATTTGTAAACATGCACTTCGTGTCTCATGAAGGTATCTTTTCATTCTTATAAATATCTTAAAAAAGCAACTGGAGTGTACCAAACGAATGTTTCCGTTTATGCATTTTATTTCCAATTAATATCTTTACAAGCATATAGAGAAAAACAAACAATTTTTAGCTTATACGACAGGAGAATGCGGAAGATATTTCTGTTTCACCTTTCTTGAAAATATTTTTACAAACATCTGCGTGAATGTAAAGAATATTTTAATTTACAATTTATTTTTTTACATATCTATATATATATAAGCGAAATACCACTGATTCATCACAAGGTCTCCGAAACTATACACCCGATTGACTTGAAATTTTGCATAGTTACTCATTTCACGATGCAGACGCGGACTAAGAACGGATTTTATGTAAATTCTGTCCAAATGGATTTTTATTATACCATCACATGTGGCACTAAGTCAAAACTCGTTTTTTTGCGTGTGAGCTTTGAGTTTGATTCACTGACTGGCATTATATTTCCAGACTTTAAATTTAAAAAAAAAATTACATTCATTATCAGTTCTAAATTTGACATTTCGTCCATATAAGAAGTCAAGGTTCACATTCAAATAGATAGTGTGCCCAGCAGAGCGGGCGGGTGTTAGCTAGTATAGTTACAAACTCGCATCTTATGATCGAGTCTCATGACCATATTTTATCATTCCTATAAAATATCTTAAAAACATTTGGAGGATACTAAATGAATTTTCCAGTTTAGACATTATATTTCCAATGAATATCTTAAATTTTTCAGTTTATACATTATATTTCCAAAGAAGAACTTTCGAAGCATCTGAAACAAAAAGAGAAATTTCTTAGTTTTTTCTTTTTTTCTTTTTTTTTAATCTTTCTTGTAACTATCTTTAAAATAAGTGGAGAATGCCGAAGATATTTCTATTTTGTCTTTGCTGTAACTATTTCTACAAACAACTGGAGAACTCCAAAGAATGATTTGGTTTACACTATGTGTTTTTGAAAATAGATTTATAGTCACTTACCTCACGACAAAGATCATTGCCAATGGAAAGGTTTTGCTCTAGTTTGTAGCAATCTAACATATTTTGCAACAAATTGAAACATTTCATAACTATCAACTAACACATCTTATAACGACACTTCTGTAAATCATTAGCAATGTATGATAAATAATGCAAAATGTTTCACATCCAGCTTCACTTAACATTTACTACACGGATGTATATAAATGCATCAAAATTAAATAATGGTGTAATATACATGGATGTAAAAAAAAGAATAAAGCTTAGCGCCGTTTTGTCGCCTTCTCTATATGCATGTCAAGGCAAATAATGGTAAAAGATGCACAGTGGATCTAATTTTCTTTGAATATAATGTAAACAATGATGTACATTTAGTAGAGCAGGATGAGGTTTCAGTGTATTAAATGACTGTAAAATTCTTTTTTATTATTTCTAATAAAATGGCACAGTTTGACACGCACTTTTGGCATATACATGGTTCTTCAGCTGCTTGTTTAAGATAAAATAATTACTGATCTCTGCACTGTTTTCTTGTTAAAACAGAAGTTGTACAAAATCATTTCATGTGTTTTCGATAATTTAAAATACGGTATCATCACAGAAACTTGCTTGCATTGCAGTTGTCCATGCTTTCAGTAAACTTTACTTACGTGGAAAGATGTCTCACTATATATTTGACACAGAAAAATGTTAATTTCATAATTTTGTTGCATAATGATTATTTCTATTTAGGCGCAGTTTAACAAGAAGCATCTTTATGATAATCAATTTATTTGAATATAAAAGGAAGTATAATAGTCTATTTAGAAACAAATAAAACATTAGCAATAAAGCTAAAATTAACAGACGACACTTGTAGTTCGAAATATTTATTTAATGAAGCTGTTTGCGATGGAAAAATGAACAAAAGCACAATTCAAGAGCAGCTTTAGTTTGAGGAAATTTGTCATTATATTAGCACTGATAGAGACTCATATTTACTCTTTGTGAACTTTTAACTTCAAAGTGGCGACCATTGCATAGTGCATTTTTACATAGTGGCGTCTTTGCTTACATGGATAATATCCCATGTAATGTCCTTCAATAATTTCAGTGAAAATATTGAGCATATTCATAATAAATGAAACTATTAATTGTTTGTGTGAGTGATTGATTATATGGTTTTCATGAAAAACTGTTGTATTATCATATGAAAGACCTCAGCTATACGCAAATGTTTCGTCAAAGTAGTTATAGTTTAAAATTTTATTCTTCTTCCATTCTTTAGTAAGATCTTCTACAATGTCAAGTAACGTCTTGTAATTTGATGATATTTTATATTTCAAGAGAAATGTTTTTAACTGTAGTTAATGTACATTATATCTGATACAAATAATATAGATTATAAAATAATTGTGACAATCAGGTTTTTATCTTAACAAATGATCAAAAAACAAAGAAATTTAGAAAGCTTGTAAGGTTTCCTTTATGTTAATTAACAGTTATTTTAAGTGTTGTATCTTTCCTATCTTATTCTAACTTCAGCTTACAATTTCCTGCCAGAATGTGAATTCAGAAACGCAGATAATGCAAATGAGAATGAGTACTATTTAAGTCGTGACTTAACCGACTTCGAGAGAGAGAGAGTCTGATTTCCTGACTAGCGCGCGTTGGCTTTCTGGCCACATCTCTCTTAGCTGTTACTACGCTCGGCCATATCTAGGCCCTTGCTAGGCTTCGCCGATTCAATTAATACTTAGGGGCCAACTAGTTAGATTTTGATAGCTTCGGCTATATTCATTAAAAGCTTTAGTTAAGCTAGTTTTAGTTCAATTTATTAGTATTTAAGTTCAAGCTCGAGTGGCGGCTTTATTGTAAAGTTCCAAGTCGGAACTGATTGTAAATATACTGAATAATAAAGGGTTTTAAACCCTTCTCAAGTCTTTCGTGTTCTGTTCACACTTAAGCGATTATTCGCTTGTAAAGTGTTCGTGGGGTTTGGAGTTGCAATTAAGATTTAAAGAGTAAAACCCCACCAGCTTTATTTTAGCACAGTTTGATTCTTATATTACTTACTTATTAAAAATCATAATTCTTAATTTCATTTAAGACGACATGAGTTTTTCGTAATTAACAATTTTAAAAATTCAAAGTATTCAATCCTACCGTTTATACCTGGCGATTGATTTTGTGTTAAATTGAATATATTCAATGAAACGCTTTGCCATTGTCTGCGAAAGCTCAAAGAATTAGCGTACTTCTTACACAGTTGAAAAGAATAAATTTATTGCAAGTTCAGAAATTATTTTTCTTCCTCATTTAAATGTTTATGTTAAGTTTGGTGTATGAAATATAATAGTCTATTTAGGAAGGGAAGTATGAAATTTGGCGGTTCACGATGTTTATTCAAAAGCAAACCGGGTTTTGAAGGATAAAAAAAAATTCCCATAAAGGACACTAAATAATTTCAAGTAATAATTATACACACAGTTACGAATTCTTGAAATTTTAAGTTCGATCACTAATTCATCCACTAGTCATACTTTAACAAATGTTCTAGAGCTAGATTTCAACAAAGGGATCAGTGGCAAACCATTCTTCTCAAATAAATAAATCAAAATTTAGGAATACAGTTCATAGTAGCGTCATGGAAAATAATGAGCAAAGGTCAAAGTTTAAAAATCTCGATTCTCGGAACGTTTAAGGTATACAAAACTGAGACTCCATTTCGCTATTGAGAAGAAAGTGCTACTAAATGTTGCGAGCTCTAGAATTCTACATGGCACTGTGATAGAAGCATTTTTGCGTTTAGTTAGTATTTGGATGTAGCTACAGAGTTATGTATTGTCAAAAATGTGTAATTATCTGAGTAAAATGCCGAAATTTTTTAACTTAAACGTTTTAGAAAGTTTTTAACGAGGATAAACAATATAATGTAGATTAAAATGGAATAATATTGATGTTGACGCCTTGGAAGATTCACAAAATAATTAAAAAATAGGCTAATCGGAGTTTCCAGCTAGATTCTAAAACAGAAAGATTCTTGACGATGATGTTCTGATAAGGAATCGAATTCCAAATAAAAACAGACACTAATTTATGCATTAAGATCAAAACGAAAGTAAAATTGATGCATCTAGTGAATTCATTAGAATTCCTAAAGAACGGATGAATATTACTTATCACAATATGAACGCGCCGAAAATAAAATAAGATCCCTTCGACGGAAAATGTCAATTTAAGTAGGAAATTCGGAGGGCAATTTGAAGATAAAACTCTTGAAAGTAAAACTTTTTTTCTGGAGATGACAAATTTAGCTAAAATTGTTCTTAAAAGCTTATGCATACATATGCTTATGTTTATGCATTCAAATGCACACAAGTATTAACATTAACGCAAAATAATTATGATGTAGCAAATGATGCAGCACCTGTTAAAAACCGTGATTTGGTATATCGAAATTATTTTAATTTCTCAAAAAGATTCTGCATTCAAATCTGTACAAGGATTATTATTGACGTAAAATAATTATGATGTAGCAAATGAACTGTTTAAACAACAATTTGGTAAAAACGAAATTATTCTAGATTCTAGTGTAAACACATTGTTAAGCGTAACCACTGTATAATCATGCTCAAGCATGCAATAAAATATATTTAAAATCCTTTTCCCAAGATAGACAAAGCAAGATAGATAGCAGATAGATAGATAAGCTAGATAGATAGCAAGGTAGACAGATAGATAAGATAGATAGATAGACAGATCGCAAGATAGACAAAGCAGATAAAATTAAAGGTTCCCAAATACAGGAAGTACGAAAATTCCTAATGTCTACAAATCTCAGCTGCACTGACTACTACAAATAAACATGAGTGCATATTTCGTTCTACAGATGACCATAAGACTGGAGAATGTCTTTTCCCTGTAAAAGAATGAAAAGTTAGTTTATTTCTTCTCGAATGCTGTTTTAATTGCTTCATGTTTCTACACTCATGTCCATAAATTAAGGATAATGCAAAATCAGGTAAAGGAAAAGTTAGAAGCAAAACAAATTTGACTTGTTTGTAAAGCTTATTTATTAAACAAAAGGTAAAGAGAAAAAAAAGATGCTATATGTTTTATATTTTTAAAAAAAAATAGCGATTTTTTCTCCCTGGAGCAAATTACAAAAAAAACCTATTTACAAAAAACCAATATTATATGGTTGGTATGATTGTTAATACATTGCATGTCTCCCAGACGATGCAATACAGTCCATACAACGCCTAGTCATGCTGAGTATCAAATTATCGATCTGATCCTGGGGGATATTACACCACTCAAAAAGCAATGCTCTCCAAAGTCCCGGTAGACATGTAGGAGGAAGTTGACGGCTGCAACTCGTCGGCCAAACATGTCCCACACGTGCTGTACTGGATTCAAGTCCGGTGAGAATGCTGGCCAGTTCATACGGGTGATATCCTCCGATTGAAGGCATTCGCTTACGATGTTTTCACGGTGAGGACGGGCGTTGTCATCCATAAACACAAATTGTGCCGTGTCGTTCAATGATTTGTTCTTGGTGGTAACGGGTATCTGGAGCTCTCCACATGAAAGTCCGGCGAGAATCAGACTGCAAGCTGAACCTGGACTCGTCGGAAAACATCACACAAGCCCTCTGTTACTCCAGGCTAACCGCAGGCGACAGTGAGTTGCAGTAAGTGGGACGCATCTGACAGGTCTACGAGCATATAGACCAATCTGGCCTAAGCGTCTGTACACGGTCTGCTTTGAAATTGTGGTACCAGTGGCTGAAGAGAGCTGACGAGACAGGTCTGAGGCTGTGCTCCGCCTGTTTCTTTTGGCAGTAACTGCCAAATACTGGTCCTCATTCGGCGTTGTAATTCTGGGGCGACCTGTGCTGTAACGTCTACTCACATTACTATCATCTTGGAATTGTTGCCAAAGCCTAGAGATGACACTCTGGGCAATTCCAAGTTCGTCTGATACTTCCAGTTGGGTACGCCCACATTCCAGACGGCCGATAATTCTACCACGTAAAAAATCATCCAGTTGCGTCCTTTGTGTCATAACTATTCGGTTATTGCTCTGATGTTTATAAAGCGCCTGTGAACAATTTTACTTCTTTGCCTGTATTCCTTATATATCAATCTCTTACACTCTCGTCATTGTGACGTACCATCGGTGTCATCTGGTTACTTCCTGAAATTTGCATATGATTCTTGAAGATGTGTGTAGTGATTTTACAGGTGATATATTTATTTTAGAGTTCGATTTCCGCGTGACTCTGAATTATCCTTAATTTATGGACATGAGTGTAGTTTGCCTTTAATTGCCTCATGTTTTCGGATTTTATCGCGATCGCACATGGGGTATGAATTGTAAACGAAAGCAAATCAGCTATATTTGCTAACAGAGAATAGTGACAAAAATCATATAGGGAAATGAAATAGATAATATAAAAACTGGTGACAGCATCCATACAAATAATATATCAAATTATTTCATTAGCATTTTCGATAATTTCTGAACTATCATTAATAGGAAAATAAAACGAATACCAGCAACTTTAGTGAGTAGAAAAAAAACTGAGATAGGTGTTGAACAATCCGTTGACACTTCAATTATCCAAGTGTCAGGTCAATCCTAATGAAATTAAAGTGATGAAGACTATCATCCAAACTGAAAACTAGAAGCAATTGAGATTCCAAAGAAAATAACTGATTTGAAATGTTTGGGAACTGAATTTTATGATAATTTAAAAAAGGATAAAGTTTTAAGGGTTTCGAAATATTTTTAAAGAGGGTTTTTGATCGCTATGAAGTTAGTCCTCCGGGGAATAAAAGTGCTAACATCTTATACCACAAGTATGCCAACGCTGAAGGACGTTTTCAAAAGCTGGTTAAAAATTGAAGTAAACTCCTTCTTCTTTAAAGCAATGTGTGGTTGTAGAAGCGTGTTGTGAAGTGTGAGATTGCAGAAGAAGAGGACGCATTTCTAAATATGTCGCAGAAGGAATAGCAAAGAAATTTGATTAAAATACGGAAGAAAAATAAAGTTTATTATTTGCCTCGTAAAGCAGTAATCCTCGAAGACAAATAAATAAGGATCTTCGTTTATGTTTCGTCTAGAGCAATTCTGTTTCTCTGAATGGCTACCAGTTCTGAATTGAACACCAGTCGCCTTGACAGTTAGAATTGAATGTGCGTTTTCACAGATACAGAAGACGGAAACACTCACAGATTCATCTCGATTAAGAATGAGACGTTGTAGAACCAGAAAATTCTATGAATGACTCTGGTAGGTTTTGAACAAAGGTCGAATCCATTCTTGCCAAATGCAACGATGAAATAATACGTAAAAAGTTACTAAGTTTTCTTAGCTGCATTCCTAAGTAATGAATTACCTTAGTTTCTAAGATGAAGTATCTGTTTTTGAAGTATATCTGTAGGTGAAGTTGGTTTTAGCATCAGTGGGATTAAACATCAGCATATAGCCAGCAATACAAATAATTTAAAGGAGCTTCGATGAGAAAACTACTACTCATTGTAGGCCATGTGAAATTCTTGGATACTGCTGAAACTCTAATGAAAATGGTTATCTCCATTTTCATTAGAGTTTAGTAAAGGAAGAATGCATATAAGTTACGAATCGTAAAAACAGATGGAATGGGAACTGTTGAGAAACGTTTGACCTAAAAGACTCATTTCTGCGTTCACAGTTAGAGTAAAAAGGATACTTTAAGGAATTTGGAAGAAAAGACTGAATTGAGATGATCCTTCATAACGAGATTTGGCGAAAATATACCAATATCATTGTGAGGAACTGCACTACTTAAACGAAGTTACACTTCGCTGTATTTATTTGCACTAAAAGAAAAAGACGTACTGTAAGTTGGCAACTTCATGTTTAGTAAATCCTTCTGATTTATTCATGTTTTAAGAATTAAAGAGGAAAATATAGTTCAGTAGCTTCAAAATTCGGTGATATTCTTCAATTGCACTGGTACATTAAATTATAGTGAAGTAATTGTGTAATATTAAATGTATTTCTGTCTCTTCCCACGTCTTATTGGAAGTAGTGGCTTGGAAGAAAACTGTGTTTCATTCGAATGATGATTATCTCGCTTCTTCGAAGGGTCTGTGGTCAAAGAGATTTTTCCCAAGAGTTTTTCAACTGCTTAAGTGTAAGCAGTTTCAATTGGATTATATACTTACTCAGATTTTGACGGATCATGCAATTTTGGAATTTACTTCTTCGTTTCAATATTGTGACTAGTGTACGTTGTGCTTGCGTCAATGTTGTGAAAGATATGGAATATATTTTATTGCATTGTAGGTTGCATGCGAGCGTCATAAGTACATTTAAAGTGAGTTTAGGCAGCTATCTATTTGCTAGCCTTCGGTTTTCTACGATCATGTTAGAAGTTCCCATGCCTTTGCATTCTTGGGCAACTTCATTTGCTGTATATTATTATTTATATTATTGGAAATCTTTTATGTCTCACTGTGTTATTTTGATTTGTGTTTATGTATGATTATATTATGTATTGGTTTATTGTATTGTTGATATATATCATTGTTTCTTTGTATCAGTACTATTTTAAATATTATTTAATTTTTATTATTGTTGTAATACGTCTGTTTATTTCTTCTACATGAGTATTAACACATTTTAATTATTTATTGTATTTTAGTATTTTTATTATAGTATTTGTATTTTATATATTTTTTCTTTGCTTTCACCAGACCTAAATATTATGCTAAATATTGTTTAAATAAATTTGAAACAATGTGACATTACTTAAAGATATTAAAATTTTATTTCTGGTCCGATTCTAAGATAATGTTTCATTGGATCAAAGACATTTCTCGAAAACTGAAAGTATTTGCAAAAACCTAGAGTTAAGGTAATAAAAACTCTTTGTAATTTGGATTGGCATAATCATTGCTCCAGAAAATAAAACCTCTCGGATTTGCTATTCAGAGGATAAAGCGTAGCTGCACTGAAGGACAAGAAACTCTGGTGGAAAGAGCCACCTGGGAAAGTAAGATTGGATTAAATGCTTTATTTACAATATGAAGAATCCACCCAACAGGAAGAATGGCTCTTTATCTACACAAGAACTACAACTCTCTGAACAGTACTGCCTTAAAAGAGCGCAGATGGAACAATTTACTTAAAAAAGTTTGCTTTAATGAAAGGATTTCAGTGGTTTAACCCTATTATAGATGAAGGAGGAACACATTTAACCGGAGAATGTCTTAAATGTGCTTGTATTTCCAATGAAGAAACACCTGCAATTTTATTTCGAAGTTCTTATCCCTTGTATGCTCTTATTATTAAGGATTAAAGGATAGAAATCCAGCAGAAATCCTGGTCCGTCAAAGGAAGATGATATGGATTTTAACAGGCAGATGAAGAACTAAGAATATTATACTAGAAAGCCTTTTCTCCCGCCTTTCTTCATGTCTTCGTGGTGTACTTGGAGGCATACTCGACGCGTATTCGAGGGGTCAAGGTTTCTAATTCTGGTGAGGGTATTGCACAATTTTCACGTCTTTTGCTTCAAAATAACCTTAAGACTCTAAAATGCATAAATGCCGTTTATTCCAGAAATTTCGTGTATAGTTCATAATTCAGAGTTTTGCGCTACTCTCACATAACAGAAACGTGTCCTTTGTAAACGATTGCGATGGTTTGTTTAGAACCGCTGTACTATAAATATTAAGACACATGAAGAGGACGTATGTCCTGCTTTTCATATATGACACAAACTCAACGATAGATTAGGAACTGACATTTGACATGACCAGTCAGACATTTATACAAGCCTTTCGAAAATTTGTGTAGTAGAGGTGTCCCAGCACTCTTTGTAAGGATAATGCAAACATATTCCAAAAGGCAAATAGACGGTTGAATCTGCTTCAAAATATCGTAAAGCAAGAAGTGCAAAATGTTTGGGGGAAAATTAACTATCAGATGTAAATTTATGATTCAAAGTGCTAGGTGGTAGAATGTATTCTGGGAGTCCCTAGTGAAATTAATTAAGATGCTGGCGAAAAGAATTCTAAGAAGGCTATTAGCTTAATTCGAAGACCTAGAACTTATATTGATCGAGAGAGATACATTTATTAACTCCAGAGTCCTCACTTATGTAATGCAATGATCCAAAAATAGAAAACACGAAACGCTAAAAGCTGGGCATTTCTTATTCCAAAGACTATTACTTACTTTTCCTGAAGCAGAAAGCATTAATTTAAAGAGACTTCTTACTCTGAATCCCAACTTCTCGAAACAATAAGATACCAACAAGATTTACTAAATCGAATATGGAGAAATGGAGATTAGCGTACCCTTTTGAATTCAAGCCAGCTAATCAAACATAAACAGTCAATTGGCTCATGGAACTTCGAAAAAATACTGTGGATTTGATAAGTGATGAAAACCCACCTAGATTTTTTGGTGAACGGGCATTGCAACAGAACTGCATTCTGGATGTGATGGCTGCATTTGTGCTTGCAACGTTAGAATACCTAATGGTATTCTAATTAGGAAACCTGTCCAACTGCTCTGTCCTCTATAACTCTCAACCAACACTTCAAAAACTTTTCGTGTCCTGCCGAAAGTTCGGCCCTGGAGGATGTAGGGAGAAATTTTAATAGGGCTTTAAAATGTCAGAATTGACTGCACTTTTAGTTAGTCTTTTGATATAACTAGAGAGCTGTGTATCATCAGAAGCGTGTAATTGTCCCCATTGTCCATCGTGTCAAAAAAAGATTAATGTATAAATCGTGTTCAGCTGCTGACTAAATTGTCTACATTTGCAGTATAATTGTGTTCACTGCTGAACACTCAGATGATCAGGAACAGGTAAGAAATATTTCTAATTTTGTTTTGATTTGAATAGTCGATTAAACGTTTCTGTTCTAAACCATCAAATGGCGCCTTCTTTTGGATACATGGTTTACTGAACCTAAATTTGTGAGTGATACACTATCCAGTGTGAAGTGGGAGAAGGTATTAACAGAATAAGTTCTTGGGTATCTTGTTAATAATTAAAAAAACTGTATATTATAATGAGTTTTATAATTATTCCTTTAACTTTCATTAATCCTTAAAAATTATTTTAATGGAATAAATGTCTGTATATTTTCTTAGGTGAAACACTAAGTTATACTTGTTTTTATTTATCTCTTCCACTTTTGAACGGAAGTGATATAAATGAGCGTTAAAACAGGAAATCGTAAGTAAAATCAGTAAGAAATAAACAATAGCCAAGGTATGCACCTGAGTCGACCTGAGACACAAATGAGGATTACTTGATAATGCTCAACTTTCCTAATGAGTGCTAAAATAGTTTAGATCAAATTATCGACATACATATTTAAATATTTTGCATAACAGTTGTTGGTTTCTCTTACTTTATACAACTACCAAGATACTGAAAAATATGAAAACATTCTGTTTTGTAAAATAAGAAAAAAATTAAATAATCGCTAAGAGAATTTAATTAATAACTATTATAAGGAAAAAAATTAACTAACTAGAAAAGTCTAATAGACAAAAATATGTTCACGTTTTACACAAACACAGGTATTATAAAAGCAACGAGATCGAAATCAGAAATTCTAGAAAAATTTCTTTGGAACGAAGACTTGAACAGATTTAAAGAGCGCATCAGTAATAAATTACCTCTTAAAGTAATAAAACATTGGTACTTGTCTTAGATCATTCCCAGGCATCCATCTGACTTTGGGCACTAAAGCACTATGCAATATGAAATGACTATCATTATTAGATATAAAACAAAACTGTAACAAAGACACACTTTGATTTACTTTCTTCTCCTTCAGCTTCCTTCACTGTGAAGAGGTTTCCGATAATGAGTTTATTTTAATAAATGATCCTCCATACTGTCATCTTGCATGGTTTATTATGTATCTTCTGAAATGGTAGAAAGGTAAGAGATTATATATATTAAACCCGTATAAAATTTCACAGTGGTCTTAAAAGTGCGATGTTTAACTATTTATTCAAGATTTGAACTCCTCTCGTTTGCTTACTATCTGCTTTCTGTGTTTGACTCCTGATACGACTTAATATTATTTTCTCTATCAGTTCATTCTATCGCTTAAGAAAGTATTTCCTACAGTACGTCTGCGTTTATATTAAATTTACTACATAAATTATTATGTTACTACTATTCTAGTAATGGGATGATTTTCCCTTATTGCCTAAGTTTTATGTGAAATGGGGACGATTAATTCATCACCGTACATTATCTTATCAGTTTTAAAATGGAAATCCATATTTTGTGAATACGTTCAAAATACGTAGAATTTATTTAAATGTTTAATGTATGCGTCTAAAAGTAAAATATCTTTGCTCTACCTGATATCTGATTCCTTTCGTGATACTGAATACTTGATGAAAATGATGCTATCCTGATTTTACGTTTTCTTGGAGTTATTAATTATGGAAGCAAACAACTAATATACTGTATTTGCCCGAATATGAAGCATCTCTTCCCACTCAAATTCCGATCTGAAAAGCATATCTGTCTTTCACATGCATACTAAGTTTTTCATATCGTACTAAGATAATTTTTCTTTTATTCCTCAGTATTTTCAATAAAAGGAAGCATATTTAGATTGGTTCGTCTTAAAGTATGGTATTTACAATGCTTTGATGTTGTTTTTTACACAAACCATTAAATATATATCAAGCTCTAAATATGTCGGCCCGACATAACCAAAGTTTATTTTATTATTTTTGTACCGGCAATTTTAAAATTTAGTATCGTGTTGTAACAGAGGCCATTTTATAATCAGGCCAATACGATATTTGATTTTATACTACCTTTGAAATTTAGATCTTGGTCAGATTTTAGGTAAATTTTGCATGTAGTATTTTATACTAATCTGAATGAACTTGTTTTTACAAACTAAGGGGCAGGGAAATCGAAAAATAAGAAAGAAAAATCATCCATATGGTGAAATGTTTAATGACATTTTGCTTTATTAAAGCAAAATTAATAGGATTAATAATAAAATTTGAAACTATCAGAATAATTATCAACATCTAATAAAAGACTCTTTAAGCTAATATTTAAAAATATCTATCATAGAGATAGTTATATTATGGACTGCGTTGCTTTAGCATCATACATAATTTAGACATTTATTTCTTTCAACGTCATTTCAACATTTTATACGTTTCTTAAATAAAATTCTGAATCTTCTTAAGTTGCTTCAGGGATAAAATTTAATAAATGTTGGTCTTTCGACTTAGGTTTTGTTTCGATTAACTTTCTGCACTCTCTCGTTCTTACAATGTACAGAATCTCATTTCTGCTTATAAAATGAAGCACAGAAGTATAAATGTATTAAAGTTGGAAAATATTATAAAGTGTGAAAAAAAAAAGTTAAAATCTGAAAAAGAAATTCAAAGCGCATACTTCTATATTATACGGTAAAAATTTTCTAACGGATTGCATTATTGATATTTTGCTCCATACATCAGAACTGTGTTATATTTCGCTAATCAGTCGAAAAGAAGTAGACAAACTATTTTGTAATCAGGAAAAAACATCAATAAATATAGGTAAATTTCTTTTATACTACACAAATAATCTTCTATGATGAATTTCATTTCTTTCACTCTCTCAAAGTAATCAAAGAGAGCCAGATGGCGTTGGCAACTGCTCATTTATCTAAAATGAATTCTCATCTTCGCATTACGTACATGGAGTTGGGTATACATGCTCGGATCAATTTATTGCCACAGAAAAGTCATTTTTAAAACACATTTATTTATAATAACAATTTACATATTTTGATTGACTAGAGTAAAAATTCGGTTTTGGCAGGGCTTTTCGCACATTCCCGACGAATGTAAAAATCCGATGACGATTAAATTATTTAAGATGAACAGATGAAACACATCAATGAAAATTGTCATCGTATCGATTTGTGGCTGATGTTAGATTGATTGTTGCTGCTCCACTTTTCCCCAGCAGTGTCTGAATGTCCGGTGCCATCTTGAACGGGAATTTTCACGTTGGGATTTCCTCCATCGGACCGGCAACTGAAGCTGGGATTCTGATTTGTGTTAACACCTAGAAATTGGAAATAGAGTTCAGTTAAACTTCATAATAGATTAACATTTCATTAACATTTGATAATAAAAATTCAAGCTGCTTCCGTAATACACATTGCAAAAATGTATGAAAATATCTTTAAGATTGTCTCATTTTTATTTTGTAATCTGCAGAAAATAGAATTTCATTAACGTGAGATTAGTCCATTTATTTACAAAAGACAACCAAATATCTTTCCTTTGAAAATTAGCTAGAAAAGCATAATGTTCGTAGATTTTAAATAAAAATTTCGTAGATTTCAAAGGCGATCTGACATGCAGTCTTTTTCAGGAATATATTGCTCTCGAAGAAAGGGACATATTTAGAATTATTCTGAAAGCTATAAACTTTCACTTAAAATCTTTGTTAACCTAAGTGCACTTTTTGCTGAATTTTAAAATTCGAATTGTTACTTTGCTCTTCAGTTTAAATAGTTTGCCGTTTCTTCATTTGCATGATAATTATTTGCATGATAATCATTTGCATGATAATTATTTGCATTGATTATATTATTATTTGCATGATTGATTTGCACTTATTGAAACAGCCAACAACGAAACCTGCTCTTAAGAAGAACTCAAATTACAATATATAGATTGGATTAGTTACACGTTACAGCAACACATAATCAATAACGAATAGAAAAACAGCTGATTGTTATGACAATGTTAGCTTTTTTAAGAAATGAAAAATTAAATTTCAACTATTTAAATACTACGTACATATGGAAAGCTAAGTACTAACTTTAATTTGCAATACTTTTTTATCTCTTTATTTTAATTTTCCTATTTTTGTCCTAAAAATGTGCTTAAAATATACGTCTGTAAGTTCCATGATTTGAAAGTGAATAACAGCCTAAAATGGCTATTCACCTGAAAGTGAATATCCATGACCAAGCAGTAATGTCGCTAAACACTAGGAGTTCGCCCCGGGGTTTAAATCCCGGTGAACAGGCTTCAGTATGGATATTTTTGTAGGCATCCCTTCCCTTAGGCAGATAAACCTTGAATGCTTCGCCGTTATCAAATAAACCAAACAGAATAGAAAAAACCAAAGTAAGTAACAATCATAACACCTTTTCATGCACAAAGCTCAAGACGCATATAACGTATATAAACCTTCAGTCAAGAATAATTTTAGAGAATTATTTATGAGTAATCAAATTATATAGAAATGGTAACTAAACTCGTTTTAAACTAGGATATTTTCTCGAAATATAGTTCTTTTTTCTGTTCTTGCTACTACCAGAATTGCTCTTGTTGCTCCATTCTTCAGTGCAATACTCTCTAGAACAGGTGTCCTTATTGCGCCAATTTATTTGTGTTGGCTCAGTAAAATGTGTCTCAACCAGAATAAAACGAATGATGGAAAAAAAAAAAGAATTCGGTCATGACTGCAGCGACGCCTTTATACTTTAATACGCCATCAACATTTACTTTGATCAGTTTCAAGTCCTCTCTTGTGAAACTTCAAGGCATAGTTCACCTGTAGAAAATAACCTGTGCTTTTCTGAAAGGTTAGTGCACAGAATAAAGGATGCTCTGTCATGATTTGCGATTTAATTAGTGATTTACGAAGCAGTGATTTCAAACTAGTGCTTTCCTGGATTCAGCGCATCAGCGATTTCAAGTTAAATTACAAAATTTATTTTCATTTCCGCTTTGCTTGATCGCTCAATCTTCTTACTAATACTCAAAATTACAGTTATCATCAAATTAACTTAATTAAGTATATTACCCGTGAAACAAAACTGAAATACACTCTTAGACACAAAAAAGACGCACCGCGACACACCGAGAAGATATAAAGCAAATTGGACACAAATTGATATGCATACAGGTTTCGATGTAAAATACAAAATTAAACATTTTGGCTGCCAATGAATGAAAGGTTGTCGCTACTGTGCAACTGGCAGGATATTTAAGAGGAGAAATTACGATTGCAGGTCATAAATTCTTCACGAATTTCATTCCGTATACTCTGGTACACATTAACTATGACTGGCATACAGGTGCGCGAACGATATGCGCAGATGTCAGAATTTGAGAGAGGTTGTGCAGTTGGGCTCAAAAAAGCCGGTTGGTCTTATTGGCGAATAGTTCGACATTTGAGCAGGATCGATGCCACTATTAGACGATGTTGACAGGAATGGGTGAATCATGGCCACACACAGCGTCAAGAAGGAAGCGGTAGTAGGTCAGAACGTGAAGACCGAGCAATCCTCAGAGCGGCACTCACAGCCTCAGATGCATCATTATCATCGATTGTACGTGCAACTATTGCTTCAGTGACCGCAAAGACCATTCATAGACGGCTCACAGAAAGGAGGCTGAGGTCACGGCGCCCCTTGAGCCGACTACCATTGACCTCTGTACAACGCCAAGCCCGTTTGCATTGGTGTCGGGCTCATTCGCACTGGAATGTCACTGACTGGAGTAGAATTGTCTTCAGTGATGAGTTCCGCTTTGAACTGAGCCCCGATGACCAGCGAAGGCGAGTCTGGAGACTCTCCGGACAGCGGTGTGATACCAACCTGACTGTCTTCCGGCAGACAGGCCGACAATCAGGAGTAATGGTCTGGTGTGCCATTTCATTTCATAGTAGGACCTCTTTGGTTGTCATCCGTTGCAACCTTAAAGCACAGCGGTACGTCGAGGAAGTTATAAGCCCCGTTGTGTTGCCCTTCATGTCACGCCACCGTGGGCTTACATTTCAGCAAGATAATTCCCGCCCACACACTTCACATGTTTCTACTGCTTGCCTTTGTGCTTGCCGAACATTACCTTGGCCAGCAAGGTCGCCGGATCCCTCTCCTATTGAGCCCGTTTGGAGCATTATAGGCAGGACCCTCCAACCTGCTCGGAATGTTGACGATCTAACGCGCTAGTTGAACAAAATTTGGCACGATATCCCTCAGGAGGACATCCGCAACTTCTATCAATCGATGACAAGACGAATAACTGATTGCATAAGGGCCAGAGTTAGACAAACGCGTTACTGATTTTTTCACTTTGTGAAGTTCTAATTACTTCAATAAAGCATCCGGTTTTTCTCAAACTGTAATCGTTTGTTTTTCTGTACATGTATATCACTTTTACCGATTTTTGTCTCATTCGGATAACTTCGTCTTGGAGCGTCGTTTTTTTTCTAAAAGTGTATATACAATGTTTTCTAAATTTTTGCATCCAGTGCTTTTATTTGAAATTTCTACAATTATGATTTTGCCGTTTAATTTTTTATTGCTTAAATTATTGATAACTAAATTTATTTATATTATTACTGTTACTAAAATTATTTTTATTATAATGATAATAATCGAATAAAAATTGCTAAATAAATTTAGAAAAAATCTGGTCGATTTCAGATTTTTACGATTGCCCAAAACGATTTGTTACGATATTTTAGGCTCTCGCTGAGTTCGCAGTCTATCAGTCTTCCTGTTACACTCTGTCGAACTACCCCATTTTTAATAATCTTTCTACTTTTATTACTAAGCATCATTTTCTTCACACTTACGCCATATCCAAATAAGTAGCAAAATGAGAAAAATTTTGAAAGCATTATAGAAGTATACGTTTAGAATTCCCAGTGCAGCGCTACTAAGTGGGGCATACATTTTTCTTTTTATTTCAGTCTTTTCTTAATTCATCATATCAAGGTTCAGTTTTTTTACTAAGATGCCTTTACAAGAAACTTTTTACTAAAGTAAACCCACAAAATTTAATCTAGTCTAGTCTAAATGAATTAAAGTAAACACACAAAACGTTAATAATAAAATTATTAATGTTTCGTGTGTCTACTTTATTTGTTAAACATCATATTCTTGGCGCTTACGCCACATAAAATTCGATTCAACAGCAAAATCACAAAATATTTAAAAACAGCATACATTTAGAATTTCCGATAGATAGTCTCACACGCTGGAGATAAAAATGCTTTTTCTTTTCGTACGATAGTTTAACGGCTCGTTTAGAGTGTGTTAATCAAAAATTCGTTACGTTTTACAAAACATGAAATAGATGATAAAACTAATTTAAAATTTGAGCTTCTAGTTCGTGCGGAGGACTACATTTTTTAAATTTGATGGCTCTAGGTAACTTTTTTTTCCCAATGCCAGAAACATGCATAAATTCGTGCGGATGCTTCATTATTAAATTTGTTTAAATATTATACACGGCGATAACATTTGGTGGCGGCAACTTGTAAAGTGATAGAGAGCATTTAAGTGTTTCCATGCATAATGCCGGTTCGAGACCATTCGAGACTTTCCCGTGTGAGTTAATAATATGAATTATTTTGAAATCTGAAATAACGTAATGCTATTTTAAGAAAGTAATAATAAGCAAAACTTAATAGTATTACAAAGTTTTGAATGAACTGAATAACGAATATAAAAATATTTAAAACATTTTATTTAGAGGAGGTTGCAAAAATTGAGTCTCTCAGTACCATATTTACTCGCATATAACTCGCCGTACGTTCTTAGCGCAAGGTATTAAATGTAGTTTTCTCTTTCTTCAAGGGGTTTAAAAATAGTTCAAAGACATAACTTTGAAAGTTTTATAACGAGTGGATATCAACAGGATCGCAAAATATTACTAGAATTAGAAAATTCTAGAAACATCAAATGCATTGAGTTGCTTTACATTTTTGGGTGTACGGGTGCAGATTCACGAATTAATAACACAGAACAGTTTCAAGAAAAAGAAATTAAATATTCCTGTTGGTTTTGAACATCATTGCACGTGAGAGGGCAGATTGAATGGTAACAAAGACCATTAAAACAGTGACATCGGCGATGACTTCTAGCTGTAACAAATAACACAGGCGAGACTAAGGGAGCAGTAGTGGACAAGATAATATTGGCAAAGATTCAAGATGAAGGGAAGTAGATATGAAAAATATCTTATTAAATGTTACAATGTTAATATAATTATCCATTCTTACCGGGATGTAGGTTTGTTATGAATAAATAATACTGAGATATTTACCCGTACTTTAACCACGAATACTTTTAATTTGTTATATTCTTACCGCAATCGAGTTCTTCAGAAATTAAATTATGAGCATAATTTTCTTCATTTCCGGACTATAAAGAAAGCAAAAAAGGGGGAAACTTGCAATCCGTTCTTGAACAAAAATCATATTTTTATTAATGTAACACAGTTTAGTGTTAACAAAACTTTTAAAGTCCAGGAAAAATCAATGCAGAGACAATACAAATTTAAGAATACAATACAAGTATATAATTTTCGATAGTTAATTTCATAAACAATGTTATATGTTATTAATTTAGTTTGCAGCAGTTTTACATTTAAAAATTAACTGCTCTTCTTTGGTTACAAAAGTAAAATAGTAAATCTTCTTTTAGAAATATGTAGTAGCATTTCTAATTCGTAAAGATTTGAAAAGAAACTGTTATGCATATGAAACATGCATTTTTATTAACTTTGTCTTAAAAGTGTATCTAATTACAAATTCTTCTTAAAACACATTACTTGCAAAGAGGTTACATCCTCCAGTTCAGTTGCATGACCAGATTTAATAAATAAAACGTTCACGATCTAAAAATGGAAAATTTCCTCCCCGAAATTTATTGAATTGATATAATGCACTGCTTAAAAATATTTTGATATAAAACTTTCGAATTTCTCTTAAACATTTCTTTTTCCGTCGGTATGTATTGAAGGTACGGATTCCCTTAGCTGTTTGGTGTTGATAAAAGTTTTTGACACATTCCATTCAAAATCATTTCAGCGAATAAGCAAAATAGCAGAAAATTCCTTACGTTGTTTTCTCACTTCATTTCACATCCAACTGCGAATAAACGTAAAAAGGAATGCAATAATCATGAAATGTGTGGATATTTATTAAAAGAAAATATTTTTCTTTCCTGACTACTGTATTATTAGCTTATGATAATATTTTGAAGTTTCTAGCAATTTCGATTAATTTTGTTTTAATTTTTCTGTACTTATAAAGTAAACAAAGAGGCTTAGATTACGTGATAAAAGGTATATTAACATGTATACTATCAAGATATTTTTTCGCTCTCAGATGCAATTAGTTTGCTTGTTTATTTTCCTGAACACTGGAAAACACTCTAGAACTATATACTTATCTTCGTAGCTTCGTGAAGAATTCTTTCAGGAAAATTGCCCGTATTTATCAAGTGCATTCGGAACACATATATGAGAATTTTCATCTTGAGCGAAATTTCCATCTCAGAGAAGTAAGCTTTCGAATCTTAAACATATCTGATACAAACGTTAATGGAGTTTCTTTTTTCATTAGAAAGGTCTGTAGTTTTAGGTGAATTTATGCAGGTGGTGCCACTATAGAGCCACTCAAATTTGTTTGTAATAAAATTATTTATGCTTACAAATTTAAACATTTCTTGTTACTTTTATAAGCCTAACGCTACGTTTTATATTGTAGTAAACAATAAATAAAATTTGAGAGCTACTTAAGATAATTACTGAATAACTGTAGTACTTGCTTTCTGCCTAATGATTTAATCTAAGTTTTATTTAGTTCCCGAAAGTTCCTTTGTTCTCCAGAAAGCATAAACTTGTTGATTCGTGGCTATAATATTTAATGGAACTTAAGATCAAAGAAACAGATTGGCAAAATTTTGAACCGTAAATATAAAAGTACATTTAACTCATAGTCGTAAATACTTGATTAGAAATTTTAATAATAGCTCATCAGATATTGGAATTTCATTTTCACGCAAAGTATAAAACTGCATTTGCAACATCTTAAAACGAAGAAATGGATTTTATTCAAAATGTTAAAATTATGCATGTGAATATAGCAGCTTTATGAAGTCCTTATTATGATTATGAGGATTCTAAAAAGGTTTTAAAAAGTGGTGTCTTCCAACTGCACGAAATTTAATTAAGAAGAGTCTTACCCGTATGCCAACTGCCTAAGACTAACTAACAGTTCCTAACTTTTCCATCCCTCCCCTCAACTGGGGTAGAGAATTGCAAAAAAGAAATTGCTTGAAGCGCAAGCTTCCAACTTTGTTTTGCCTTCCAACTTTTCTCTAAAAGCTTAATTTCCAAGGAAAACATGGCTGCTACAAAGCATTATTTATTCTTACAATGTAAAATTAAGTTCAAAATGCAAATCCCTGTTTTTGCCTTCAAAATATTGTGAAACATTTGCACAAATAATAAGTATTCATGGAAAATTTAGCATAGGCTAAAGTTGGCAGGAAATTTAACGTTTATATTATACATTTGCAATGCTATAAATGCATAATATAAACAGCAACTGATAAGACTTGTTAATATTATGTAGGGATTCAAAACGTTTCCACATAAAATTTCAGACTGCAGTCTTTTAGCTTCTATATCCGCGTGTGTGTGTCTCTGTGTGCGTGTGCATGTATATATATATATATATATATATATATAAAGTAGTGATCCACACTGAATAAGAAATTTGGCAATCGAGGCAGATTAAATCTTCATTTTATTTTCAGTAAACATATTGCGGCCACAAACAACTTGGCACATTATTTGTGCCTATTTCAAGAGTTTTACGTTTTTGATAACTTTGCAGAAAAAAGAAAGCAGCAGACAGCAATCCAGCTAGGCCGAAGAGTAGCGAGCAAGTGCATTACGTTCAGGGTGAAATCGTAATTCAGACTGAGTTAGTTTTGGTTCTCAATGCGTTTTGATTTGATAGTTAATACTTCCGTAAAATTATTATTGGCTACTTGAGTTTTAGTTCCATTTACATCACCAGAATTATGTAAGAGTCATATGACATGGATTAATCTAGAAATGACGCAGTGCAGAGAGAGGTTACTATTTTTAGAATTGTGAAGGGAAATTTATGTTGCTGATTTAGTCTTTTACATATTCTTTATTTTTCTTACACACATATATATATATATATATATATATCTTGATATCTATAAAATTAATAGGTTAAACATATGTAGGTATGTATAATTAAGTTCAATTATAAGAAAATAGGCAATTTAATGGATTTAAAGGATGAAAATATAAGCAAGAATACTAAAAATTATTGATCAAACCAAAAGATACATGTTAAGTAAAAAATTAATAGCATCTAGTTGCCATTGATAAGTTTTAATTAATAAACTAAATTAAAGTAAGATACAGAAAACACGGTACTGATAAAGACCCTTTATTACTGTTAGAGTCAAACTTTATCAAAAAGGTAATACAGCCTGACGCCGACACTACCATTTTATCTGGCATAGTAGATATATTTCTGTTCTAGCAAAGGTATTTAAATTAATTATTAAAAAAACTACTTGCACCTCTGAAAATTAAAGACACCACCCCTATATACCCAGCCTTCCAAAATTAAACTAAAACGAATGGATATCTAAATAGAAATCGAAAATTCCGGTAAGTATACAAACAAATTCATTTGCTACATATCCAAAAAACATTTTCGTAAAAACTATCAACAATAGCAAAAATAATAATAATAATAATAATAATTTGTACATTATGAAATTAATTAAAATATCATCAATTTTTAATTATTATTCGTGTGGTTAATCCATAATCGGGATGAGCGTGAAACTTGGCGAGGGTTTTTAATTTGGCGCGATTTTGATTTCGTTGTGGTTTCCGGCTGTATGGTGCCTTGTGGCAACCTAGAGCTTTATTTCGGTGATGAGTGCGAGTTTAGTGTAGCCAGAACATTTTTTTTAATTTAATTTTGATATACTGCATTTGTTTTTAAAAGTTTTACTGTTTAATATGTGCAGGAGGTTAAGCTGTTGTTGGTAGGAGAATGTTAGATTTCAGATGACGTGAAGTTTATAATTTATGATCGTTTTCATTTAATTTTATTTAGTTAATGTTTTTAGTGTCAGTTAATTATTTTTTTTTAGTTTCGTTTCTTGCATGTGGCAATCGAAAGATGTGGAACGTTTAAAGTTTTGAACGAAAGTTGTTTAGTCTGTTGAATTCCACGACGATAATAACTTGTATATTTTAGTGAGTTTATGATGCATCCTTTGTTAGTGAATTTGAATATATTTACTTGGTTGACAATTTTGGAGTTCAAGGAAAGTGTTACACAATTTATTATTTTATTATTCATTATAATATTTTATCATGAATTACATAGATAGGACTATGTTTTTACTTGCAAAGCTGATGGACTTTGTTTTACTCATCTAGAATTTTATCATCTCATTTAACTATTCTGTTTGCATAAAATAACGGCGTTTCACCACTGCAAAACTTAAAAGTTACTCTTCTGTTTAAGTTTAAAAGTAACATTTTAGTGCTTTCATTGCCGCCGAAAACAATCGCCAAATTTTGAAGGCCAAAATAGTTTGGCGCTTATGAAAGATTAGCCATTCGTGTCTACTTACGAACAGATGCATAGAAATAAGCCAGGCAAAATATTACCTACTCTGAGCTTGTAATCCATAAAACGTTCTTTGAAAAATGCGGGTCGAAAAAAGTTGACAGAAGGAATGTTAAGTAGGGTTAGTATTGACTAGTTTTAATCTCGTTAAGTAATACTTGCTAAAGAAGTTTCAGACACTGAAGAAAAATTACAAACAATTAAAAATGTAATTAAATGAGTAAATTCTGGCAAAATCTAGAAGAAATAATATAAGAAACTAGAACCGAGTAATAGCTCTTCACGCAATTTAGCTTGAAATGAGACTTTTAGCAAATATGCATTGGCCAGTTAGTCAAAGTAAAATCCAGAATGGAAGAAAAATAATTTAATTACTTGATAATTGTAAATTATTAATTAAAAAAGTTAAAACAATTTACCCATTTTTACATACTATAAATCCTTTTTACCTATCCGCCGCATTTCTCGTAGTAATTTTAAAAATGGGCTACATTATGTTATAAATCATTCATAGTTGGTAGACGACTCCAGCATTTTTTTAGTTGTTTTTTAAGAAATGACTAAGGAAGTCAAAGTTTGTGAAAGTAATTAATAACATGTTTTATTGTTATTTCTCAGCGTCTGTGCAAATAATTTTTGATACCAATTATTTGATTACAAATAGCATTTACTATAACATTCTTGGAGATGTTAGTGTTTCAACTAACAAGCTTTACTAAAGAAAAGTTGGAATCTCTTCTCTTGTCAAAAAGACTTACTGCATGGTGACTGAAAATGCTAAGATCTAGATAAACAACAGTGATTTGATCTGAATTTTTCTTGTTAAGTTTAAGCATTGGAAAGTAGAAATTACCAGATTCGATGAGATTAAAATTATTGAAAATCATCAATCATCAATATATCTGTAGGCGAAAGAAAATTTCTGCAGCTCGTCAAATGAAAGTGAACAAAGAAATTTATATAGATATTGATATAGATAGATTAATAGATAGAGAGAGAGATCAGGACCTGGATAAAATTTAATAAATAAATACTATTATTTGTAATCGATTCATATTATAGGACAAATAGGTGAAGCCTTTTTGCTGTTAACTTCTTATTTTCCTTTTTTAAACTTTCCTCCTACTTCCCCAACCAATAAATTTCTCACATTTTAGGACAGTAAAGCTCTCCTTGTAATCTACCCTAATTAAAAAATTATTAGTTAATTATTAAAAATTCTTAGTATTAATTAAAAATTAATATTAAAAACTAATCCTTTCTCAATTTGTACAATAGCAGCATTTTTATGATTATTTTAATAAAGTAATAATATTATTTTTACATTTTATCCAATGCAATATTGTATTCGTTTTATATTATTTTTACATTTTATCCAACTATTATAGTGTTATAATATTTCACATATTAAGATTATATTATTACTATTTTCTTTTTCTACTAAGCAGTATTCACACTTCTCGACTTGTGTCTTTCTTGCATTACAACCACTCAAATTTTCGTCACATTACACTCATGCATATGAAAGCTTCGTCTTTCAAGAACATAGGAGATAAACGTTATTCTGCATTTCACTTTTCCCGTACTGTTCTTTTTTACAAGCTTTTACTTTTACCTTCTTTTTTGGAAACTATTTTCATATCCCATTTCTAAAATTATACGGCATTGTTTTGAAAACGATTAGCTTTATAGCCATTTACTTTGGTTTTGAAAGGTGCTGCATTTTTGTTACTAGTTAGCTTCATATTCCACTAGTTTGAAATTGTTCTGCAGCATGTTGTGTTCCACTATATTGAACTGGCTTTTTGGCTACCCAGTCTAAATTAAATTTTATTTTGGAATTTTATATTTTACAAATTCCATATTTGCAAAGTTAAGGCAATTCTGGCTCTTCTGTGGCTTTCGATTTTACATTTATCTTTTCCCTGGTAGTTTGTGCATTATGTAATTTCGGATTTCTAAATTAACAACTTTTAATTATTTTTAATTTAAAAATAATAAACTGCCTTTCTTTCATTCAAAATATTTTCTCGTTTAGTCAATTTTGTTTATTGCCTAATTTGGAGTCATGACTGAGCTGGTAATGAATATTGATTTCAATAACTGCAATCATCAGTATCATATTAATTTTTCAAAACATTAAATTTCAAAGAGTCATTAGAATCATATTAATTTTTAAAAACTTTAAAATACTGTATATTTTGTGTTATTTTTTTTTCTGCTTTTATTATTATTTTGATTTAAAGAATTATCTGGCTGTTTTTGCACTACATCCAGATATATATCAGAAACGTAGTTCTATAGATAATTCTTTTGCTCTCCTTGACAAAGATAAAAGAATTATCAACTATATTTTAAGTTTTAAATTTAAATTTATATAAAATTTGTTTTGGTATTGTATTAATTTCATTTTATTTTAGCTTTGTTTCCTAAGTGTTTGTTTCAATTAATACAATGTGTGCCTTCCTGTTAGAAAATGTGCCACTTTAAATCGATAATAATTCTATTTATTTTTTTCTCTTTCTTGTATATATGTTACCCTGAAAGATTAGAATCTGGAGAATATCGACATTCTCCGGTGAACGTCAACATTTACATAGTCCTTTGGTGTATATCCGAAATATTTGCTAAATATCCTTATTTCTCATTCACACCGGCGAATGTCGACATTCTCCAATCACTGGTTGTCAGTGTTGAATAAAAATATTTCTGTAACATTTTGAACTGCACTTGGGTCCCTTGTTTTTTAATGTATCTTTGCCTATCTGCTCAGCTTCTCGTTTCAACATCCACCAGAGCATATGTATGCTTGTCGACAAACACAGGTGATGGTCCGAATGTCTAAGAATATAAGCAAATGTTCGAGCTTTCATCGACGTATTTGGTACGTGTTGACATCCAGCGGAGAAGTCAACATTCTCCAGGTAACATATATATATGAGATTTTTGCAGTCGAGATTCCGTTATGTTTTCGTAGCGAGTGGAACGGCTGCAGAACTGAGCAGACAGAATTTCACTTTAGAAACTCCACTTGATTATTCGATTAAAATGACAACTCATTTTTCTTTTAACAAAGATCACATATTCGATAATAATTTAAATAGTAATACTAGTAAATTTAGGACTCGACGTCATAAATATTTTTAACTAAGGAAAGGCGAAGAGACAGAGTAAAACTTTTCTATAGAACGGAATAGCAAAAAGCAATCTGACGGAAAATGGCGCGGAGATCTATTTATAGCGGCGGTTACATAACAGGCGAGAGAGTTCTGGAAAGTACTGGACTAGGGGAAAGATCTTGAAATCGCGGAAAGTTAATTAGAGGTTGATGTTCGCGTAGAGCAAAGCCATCGTTATCTTTTTATATTATATATATATATATAGAGAGAGAAGTAATTAAATAAAACAGCTTATTTCCTAACCGATAGAGACATAAATTAAAGTTTAAAATTTAATACATAGATGTAATCTTAGAAAATCAATCATAGTAATCTGTATCTTTATCAGTTCAATCCCTACAGGTTGAACTTAGAAGTGCCAAAATTACAACACTGTAACATAAAAAATTAGATAAATTACAAAAAACTTTTTAAATAGTCTAGAAACAAAATTGGGAAACATACTTATGCAGTGCTTTAAAAATGAAACCATGTGCAAATCTTTTAATCCAAAACTGGAATCGCGAAACTATATGCACTTCTTTCGTTGTACCAATCCCATGACGGCGTTGCAACGAAAGATGTGAAATTCATTTCTATTTTTCGTTTTGGTATATTTTGCCTCCTATTTCTTGCAATTTTACATTGTGCTTCTGTTATTAGTTTTTATAGGTGGTTTATTAGTATGTGTATGCGCATGTGTGCATAACAGATAAAATTTATAGAATTACGAGTAAAATTGTCTAAGAGGAAGGAAAATTAAAAAATAAAATCAGTTTGAAGATTTGAAGGAGAAACTTGGAATAAGTCAAAGCAGACAACATGAAAAAATACATGAAAAGTACGAGTTCAAATCCAGATTTTCCTTCTGCTATCATGACGTACTTTGCAGTTAAAACCCGAAGGTACGCAACAAAGGAGGAGACATTACTTCACATCCCTTTAATAACAAAATAATAAACACAATAGCTAACTCAGTTCTTCACAATCTATCCTTACATTCTTCAAAAGACAGAGATTTCATAAGAATATAGATGAGATATGGATTAACTCTCTAATTTACTGGTATGATAATTCACAAATAATAACTCCATATGTTAACCGCTTATATTTATAGAATTTGGTTTTTTTTGATAGCATAAACCAGGATCAGACTACTTATGCGCAATAAGAAACAAGAGATGCGTTTTTTTAGTGGTAATGTTTAATTAGTTTTGTCTCTTGTACTGCTAGAATTATTTATCTTTATTCCAAAATGAAGCATATATAATTCAATTTGTTCTTAAAAGGAAAAGAAGCAGTCATTACAGCAAATACATTTTAAAAAGAATTATTAGTGTTTTGGCATATGCCAATTATCAAAAACTAAACTAACATATTATTTTCATGTTCAGCAATCATATCCATATTTTACATTTAATAGATTAACATAGTAAATGCACAAGAACCATAATGCGACTGAGGAAAAGCTCCATCGGCGAAACGATAAACTTACAGGTACGGAAACACCTCTAAAAGATTTGCAGCGATTATCGCTTGGTCTGACGTAACAACAGAGTCTCGAAGAGGTTTTAAAAAAACTTTTCATTAAATCAACACTTGAACATAAAATGGACGTCTCGTATTTACGTCTGGTAATCAAAGAACTACGCAAATGATTTAACACGAAGTTTATCACTGGCATAGCAATTTAAATATCGGCAGCAGTAAGGCAAAGTCGAAGAATTAAAATCTTATCAGAAGTAGCGAAACCTAGTACCGTTGTCTCGAGAGGCAGAAACACGCTCTGGCTTACCATCCAGAATTCTCGACTTAAATAATCTCCAAACTTATTTGGATTCTGGCGAGGAAACGGAAAGGAAAGGTGACAGTAAAGCAGAAATTTTAAATAACTAGTTATTTAACATAATAATAACCCATCATATTTATGAGATCTGAACTCCTTTATGCGTTTGAGTTTCGAAAAGTGTATCTTCTATAGAAAGCTACGTTTTAGAAAAATCAATTTTTGTGAAAGCAAAGCTCATTTTGTATTACCTGATAACTGATTTAAACAAAAACAGAATATGGATAATCACATATTGAGAGCGTAGGGCGATTTTAGAATACTAAACAATTTAGAACAAAGGGAAGGATTATTTAAAGAAGGATACTGAAAACGAAAAGAAAATAATTTTCTAAATAATGCAGAGATGAAGATGGAAGTAAACACAAATAACACTTGTAAACATAAGTAAAAAACGTACAAATACTAATGCAACTTAAAGGTCATTATTTGATTTATAGTCGGTTATATATATATTATATTACATTAAATTATTATATATATATTAAACGTGCTC
>KK121964.1:583906-611756 GCA_000611955.2 Stegodyphus mimosarum
CCTGCTGAAATGTAAGCCCAGGGTGGCGTGACATGCAGGGAAACACAACAGGCCTTAGAACTTCGTCGACGTACCGCTGCGCTGTAAGGTTGCGACGGATGACAACCAAAGGGGTCCTACTGTGAATTGAAATGGCAACCCAGACCATCACTCCTGGCTATCGGCCTGTCTGCCAGAAGACAGTCAGGGTCGTTTCCCGTTGTCTGGGTCGTTTCCAGACTCGCCTCCGCTGGTCATCGGGGCTCAGTTCAAAGCGGGATTCATCACTGAAGACTATTCTACTCCAGTCAGTGACATTCCAATGCGAATCAGCCCGACACCACTGCAAACGGGCTTGACGTTGTACAGAGGTCAATGGTAGTAGGCGCAAGGGGCGCGGTGACCTCAGCCGCCTTTCTGTGAGCCGTCTATGAATGGTCCTTGCGGTCACTGAAGCACTACTTACACGTACAATCGATGATAATGATGCATCTAGGGCTGTAAGTGACAATCGGACGATTGCTCGGTTTTCACGTTCTGTCGTTTCTCTAGGCATACCGCTTCCTTCTTGACGCTGCCATGGTCACCCATTCCTGCCAACATCGTCTAATACTGGCATCGCTTCTGCTCAAATGTATGTCGAGCTATACGCCGATAAGACCGACCGGCTTTTTTGAGCCCATGTACTCGACCATTTTGAAATTCTGACATCTGCGCATATCGCTCGCGCACCTGTATGCGAGGCATAGTTACTGTCTACCAGAGTATAGGGAATGAAATTCGTGAAGAATTTATGACCTGGAATCGTAATTTCTGCTCTTAATATACTGCCAGGTGCGCAGTAGAGACAACCGTTCATTCATTGGCAGACAAAATGTTTAATTTTGTATTTTACGTCGAGTCGAAACCTGTATGCATATCAATTTGTGTCCAATTTGCTTTATATCTTGTCGGTGCGTCGGTGGTTTTTGTCTAAGAGTGTATTTACTTGCCTTTTTGTATTATTTATTAATACAAAAATTGCAGTATTGTATTGCAGTATTGTATATATGCAGTATTGCTTTGCAGTATTGTATTGATTTTACATTATTTCTCATTTACTATTCTTGCAATTTTATGATGTTTAGAATTAGTTTTTTTAGTTTATTTTGCTTTGCATGCATAATTCGTGTCGGGGAAATACCTGTATAGATTTGGAATTCTAAATTACTTTGGCTATGTACTTTTAAATAATAATTTTGTTTCTGTAGTGGATTTGCTTTCTAAATTTGTCGAAAATCCCTTTAATATTACATTTCTCACTTAAACAGTTCATTACTTTTGGTTTTTGCGTAATTCTTAATGCATGCCTATATGGATGACGAAACACAAATTGAGTGATTGAAGAGTTAGGTTTGGGGGGCAACCTCCCCTTGAAAAGCTCTGTCTCTTGTCTCCACAGCAATTATGCACTGCATGCTAATTAAATTTAGTTTAAAAAACTTGTCTTAAAGTTTCTATTTTTACTTAAAAATTTTTTTAGAGCTTTTAAGATGAAATTTTTGCATTGTATTATACTTTTTCCTGTATTTACATGCTTGGACTTTACTTACTTATGGTTTCTGAATTTGAATGGCATTGTAAATTAGTTGGCAGCAATACTTAATCATTTCATTTTATTTGCAATTGAATTTACATTATTTAAAATTTTAATTTGCTTTATATGAATGTAATAATACTGTATTTTTTAAATTCATATATATACATTTTCCTTTTAAAATTAGAATAATCAGCAGGTGCCCAGCTTTATTTCGCAGACATAATGCATCGTTAATGATGATGATTTTGAAGAAAAATCGATTAAACATAGTTAAACTATGAATACATTTAGTTATTAATGAGTTTGACTCATTAAATTTGCTTGCAACTATTACTGCTTGAATTTTCTTTTTCATTTTTTTCCACAATGTATTTAATGGTGAATACAAAATTCGTTTAACGGCATTACACAAATTTAATTCAACAGTTTAGCATATTTATTAACCCGGCATCGCCTGAGTCCCCTATATGACGGCTATCTCACCTTTGCAGTATTAGGAAATTTACCACAATAACATTTATCCTGAATTTTATCACGATATTTCGACTTCGATGTTATGTCATAAAATAGGAAGAAGTTTTTTTAATTTGTGTTGAACTTAGAAACAACCATAAAATCCCATATTTTATTCCAGAATAGAATACAACACCTTCAAGCAAGGATATACAAATTATGGGCTGCCGCAAATTTAAAAAATATATTATTTTATATCATATGTTTACGATATATTTTATTTCATATTTCTTACTTTTATAACAGGTGTTGATGAGAACTTTGAAATTATCGCACAGTCGGCATGCATGCTATCGCTAACGGAAAATGCAACAGAATGTTTTTTTTTTTTTTTGAGTTTCTGAAAGAGCATTCAACTTTGAAAGTAGTTATAAGAAATATATACAATATTACGATCTATGGAGCCCCCGATGACAGGATGATGACCTGGATTTCTTGGTCTTTTTATTCAGAACAGCCCGGGCATGTTGTCTTTCTATATTCCGTTATACCCCAAAATGCCCTGTGTAAATCTGCAATAAATATGTAGCCTGTGCTTGATGTAAGCGTGAGGCTTATAAATGCTATATCTTATAGGACTTTCGAGATTTTTTTCAGTCCATGCAGTCTAAACACTCTCATGTACTCTATTACACGAAAGTAAGGGAGCACAATTTAGGATGTGTTTTCGAGCCAGTTTGGTAGCTGAAAGATGATATTGTGTCATTCTTCCTTGAGAAATAGTATTCTGCGGAGTGTGAAATTTTGGATGATAAAGATTTCGCAGTTTATATTCACAGAATTCCTTTGTCATATGAACAACTTAAATGTCAAGATGCTGGGGAAACGTCTTCTTACAGACGATATCGGTGCCCATCTCAAAAGCTTTAACTTGATCTAACTTTGTTAACTTGATCTATTATTTGATGCAGCGAACTACGAGGGACTTCATTTCCCGAGGTCAAATTCAATCCTCTTAGAAAATGAAGACAAGCTTAGCAGTTAAAAACCTAGCCTGAGAAAAGTGCATTTTGACTGTATATAGATGGAAGAGTTAGAAAGGTATAAGAAGAGAGAGAAATGTGTATACAGAAAAGCACATACTTCTGAGAAAAGTACATACAAGAGTTGAATATTTTCAATAGGACTTTCAACATAAACTGTGGAAAAGGATCTGCAGCTTGAATTAATTGGGTTAAAATCTAAAACTCATCTAAAGCAGTAGTTCTTCAGTGTTCCAAGATTAGGGTTTAGAAATCGTTATCGAAAGCAAGTTTCCTAAGTTTAATATCTCGCGTCTAGAAAATTAGTGTTTTGTTTGCTTTACGTTATATATGTGAAAAAGCGTTTTCTACCATGAAATTTAGGAAAAGTTCTTTTTAGAAATAGACTGACAGATGACTATTTAACGTCACTTCTCAGAGTTAGTACATCACAGTTCGCACATGAATTTAAAGAACTTTTAAAAGTGCAACTGCAGTTTCATACATCACAATAATATTTTTAGTTTAACATTTGTAACACTCTTTTTAAAATTTTATAATAAGTCATATTGGCTGCCTAATTTTCTAGTTATTTTGTCTTTTCCTTTTCCCAAAGAAGTTACCCATCACTGCCTTAAAGCTACAGGCTACCCCCCACCTTTTTTTTCTTTCTTTTTTATAAACTTCGGGTATAACATAAAGTTCTAACAAGTGGTAAGAGAGAAATTGAAAAAAATAACATTTCTAGGACGAGAGATTGAAATTTTTGGTTTAAAACTTATCTTGAATGTTATTTATCGCCATCCCCTTTTATGATAATCTATACATTCTTCGTTCTCGAATTACATTATTCTAGTAATTTAACGAGATATCTAAATCTTGTCTACAAAGTCATAGCGCAGAAATTTAATGTTCAGAAATCAATGTGTTCGAAATTATATGTTATATAAAAAATATAAAGCCAATAATCAATATACTTCCGATTTGTGTACCTTAAAATATAATATAAAAAAAGAAATTTCTAGCATCAAAAATAACTTCGAAGTTCTTTATTATTTCATTTAGTACACAATAGATGGCAGTACCAGTCGTTAAGACAACTTCCATAAACTAACAGTAGGGCTAAGTGGATGTTATCTTTCAGAAAATACGCGTGTAGGAAGTTAATGTGTATTTTATCTTAACGGTCTGTGTATGGGTCTGTTATTCTTGTTAGTTTATGAAGAACAGAAAGCGTTAGTTGAATTGTTTCACGTATTACGAATTTGTTAAATGCCCTGGTCATATTGTTTGTTCACCATATCAGTCTTTCCCGTCGCTCGGTAGAGCAGAAAAGACGAGGAAACTAAAATTCCTGCTATTTTCTTCTTAAGCAGCTAGTGGGTTTCTTTTTTCATTTCTGTCGAAAGCATAAAATTTATACCATGGATCCAAAAATTAAATATATCTTTATATACAAAGATTGATTTATTTTCAAATAGTAATAATTCTTTGGTTATTAAAAAGTAATTTTAAAGATGCTAGCTTAAGGTCATCATTTTAAACTAGTAATATATTATCAAACTGTTTATAAAAAATGCTGCATTTTATAAAGAAATATTAGATCTGTCACAGTTTATACACAGATTTAGTGTTCCCTAATCCACCCTTTAGCTCAACAAATTTTAACAGCATGCCAGATTTATATACAGAAATACTTTACAGGTCATATGTCCATTTCATTTTTGCTAATAACCTGTATCATCTCAAAAAATATGCCGAGTACTGTGAAGGCAATGCGGCCATGTTCACACGGTTATAGATCACATAAAAAATTCTGACAATATTTGTTTAATTTCATGTATCATTTCAAATATGATTAATGTAAAGTCGTTTCATATCAAATCAGTCATTTTCAGAAAGATACGCTGTCAGTTTTATCAGAAGTTATGACATGACTGAAATCAGAAGTTATGACATGACTGAAATCTAATGGAAAAAGGCATATTTTTAAAGAAAACTATACCTCTAAAACAAATAAGAAACAGGTTTCCAAAAATCACTTACTCATTTTTTGACTTATCTGATATAAAAGCATTATTTGAAATAGAAACTGACAATGAATTTAAAATAAGTAGAAAAATTGTATCCTGCCTTGCAAAAGTAAATTTTCAAATTCAAATTAAGGTTTGAACTTCAGTATAATAAACTCCTTTACCGCAAATAGATAAATAATAAAAAGGATACTTACTGCAGAAATTTTTTTATCGTTCTACCTTTAGCAGTATTATTAATGCTAACAATTTCTTTACTTCATTTCGAAAAACAAAATATTTTAAAATGAAATAAATTGAATTTAAAAGAATTAAGAGAAATAATAGTTTGCTTATATATTAATTTAATTGTCGAAGTAGCATCATATATGTTATTACTTAAGCCTTAAAGCCGGATATGAGACAAGATTTATGAAAACTGTCATTGAAACATATCATATAGACTTGAAATTTAGATTTATTCCTCTAACGGCAGATGACGCAAGAACGTAATGAAGAAAATGAAGTTCAGGTATTACTTGCAGTATATAAAGTTGTATAAAAAATATACAACTCTTACAGATTAACATTAGGAATTCTCAGATATTTTAAACTGTTATTTTCTTTTTGAATCATAGCGAGTCAGTTTTGTATACAGTCTGAAATATTAAACTGTCATGTAACATCTCCAAATGCAGTTCTGAGGTTTACTCATCAAGGAAGCAGGTTAAAACACTGCATAAAATAATTTAAAGCCTGCAATTTAGAATAATTTTAGCATCTATTAAAGCACAGAAATCTTTTCGGTTTTCCATATAGCATGTTACCCTAGTGCATGCAGTTCAATGAACACAACCTCATATAATGAAATGTAGGATTTACGAGGTAACTGTGAAATATATATAGTGTGAAAATACATGAAAGTGCTTTTATTTAATTCAATCGCTCATAAATGCTATTTACAGGTATTTTTTATTGTGTACATGTTTTCGCTAAGAGAGTATAAACTTTCGCCAATTCAAATGACTCGTAATTCCTAAATGTTTGTTTCATACTGCAGGCAATATTTAGGTCTTCCTAAATCAACTGTGTTAGTCGTCATATACAACAGGCTAAAGTTATATTCATATAAAATTTAAATTGTTGCATTTAATCCAACTGCATGACAATACGTGTACAGTTACATACTGTGTTAGCTTGCTAAAGAGATTTAGCAATCACCTAGAATTTCGTGAGAATGTTCTCCTTCCGAAGAAAGTCATGTTCTATGCGGAAAACCGGTTGTGTAAGTTCAGTTGTTGAATCTGAGATTCTGAAAATTGCGAATTATACATCAAACACATTTGATAATTTACGAAGATCAGTGTTCACTATGACCAAATAAGAAGGTCAATGCTTGATAGTTTTTCCTTTGTTGAAATAATATTAACTACAGTGCTTCCTCGCATATGCCCTGCTTTACCCTTCCAGAAAGAAGCCGTACTTTGTGCACGTATAGCCTTTCCGTTAAGTCACTGGTGAGCCAACCAGCTGCGCTTGGAAGCCAAGCATGACTGCTCAGTAACATTAAGAGAAGATTTCCAATATTTACAGAGAACACATTTGATGTTTATGTTGCGGATGCTGTGTTTGATTATTATAGTTTATTACATTCAAATGCAATAGTTATTGATTTTTTTATACAGCTGCTAGGCGATGTTGGATATATGGAAGTATATATTAGTTTCCTATATATTCCACAGCAATGTTAAACACTGCTTAAGGCTGTGGCACGTGCATGCATTTTTAAGGAGCATGCATTCGCTCCAAGCGACGGTACACTCAGTAATTAGCTTTTAAGTGAAACTCCGCAGTTAAGATGTATTAAATGCGCAGAAATTTGAAGCACTGTTTTCACAATAAATGCAACACCAACTCTTCGGCGAGTGTGGTAGCGGTAGATTGAGATTTGTTGTGTAGCAAATTCACGTAACACTTAATTATTTAAATTTGACTTAAGATTTAATTTTCATTATTCTAAATGTATGTTACACAACGTTATTTTATTTAATATGTTGTATTTATATTTGCTTTAGTTTAATTTTAATTAGGGGTTTTGGTACTTTAAGATTTGTACGTTTCTTCCACTGGTTATTCGTAAACGCGTTGAAACACACAATGGAATTAGGTGCTTTCCTACGTAATAAACTTGATTTAAAATTACTTAACTTAAGTTGATTCTCTATTAACTTATATCATTGGATGCAGAAAAATTAGCCTTTTAATTTAAGAGCACTTTCAAGTTTCTAGCTTAAATAGTTTTTAAGTTACAGTTAATTATTTAACAAAATTTTTGCACTTCGTGGGATTTTTGGTTTAGGGGGGAGGAGTGAAAAAGGTTGCATTTGCAGTTGAACTCTTTGCTTAGGAATTTTTCCAGTCAGGTTTGGGTTTGCTAGTTTTCTCACGCTTGCGTCGGATTCTTGGTTTTCCTTTGGCGGGCTTGGCGAGATTCGAATTTGTGTTCCAGTTCAACTCCTCGGATTTTGGACAATTGTAGCAGGGGTATGTTCGAAGTGTAGAGAGTAGGATTTGTTTACCCTTTTGGCAGGATTTGGCGATATCTGTTTACCTGACTTGACAAAAAGGCGGTGCAGTTGTGAGTCTCCCTTTTTTCGCTCTTTTTCCTTTGGCTGACTTGACGTTTTTCTCGCGAGCTCTGAGCACGAGTTTCTGTGGGGCAGCTTCGATGTGATTTCTTCGTAGCTGGGGGCTTATGGCTCCTTTCGTCGATATCTTATGATAGCCACCAATTTTTCAAAAAGAAATTCTAATTGATCCTCGAGAGAATAATCTACATTTTTCGCTAACTACAATGACTTGACGAATTTACTCCTTGCCTTACTTCTGGCCCCATCAAAAAAACGAAAGAAAAGAAATACTGCTTCTATATTGGATTTCCTGATGAATGTGATAATCTACATTTCCGGTTAAGAATCTACATTTTTCGTACTTCGAAAATACTATCCATCTCCGACTATGATTTAGGCTGCTACTACTGTTGCAGCTCCAGGTTCCTGTTTTCCGAGTTAATCTTCTGCAGTTCGGCTTCCATCATGCCGCCGTCGGTTGAGTTGATCAAAGTCCATCGATCCTACATTTTTTCGTCTTGCTTCTCTCAGAAGACCAGATGTGGATTTTTTCAGTTTTCAACTCGCCTTTCTACGAAGTTCCAGCGTGCGGACAGATAAGAATTTTTTTCCCTCTGAACTTTTAGCTCTTAACTTTAATTCTTAAGAAAATTTCATCCAAAATTTACTGATTTAACTATTTCCTAAAATAGCAAAGATTTAATTATTTCCAAAATTTAAATTATATTTTAATTTAAACGTTTGCTGTAAAGGATTTTGAAATGTAGAGGAATTTGAATTTTTAATATCTTTTGATGATTTACTGCTTTTGCAGAGATTGAGGTAAAATTGTAGCAGCCTTAAATAGCTCCAGTTTAAATTCTAAATTTACTTAAAAGGGGGGTTTTGGTATAACTCAGTTGGCTGAACATGATAGTAGTTTCTTTTTTTTTTGGTGCAATACGATAAATATTTAACTCTGTTCTCTATTTATAGAAATTTTATATTTTCTTGGATGAATAAGGTGTAAGAACCTTAAAATTGTTAAGCGTAATAGAAGTTATTAATTTTATATCTTAACTCATGAAATAGCTATGATTGACTAATAGTTTTTTGAATTGAAGAGGTTATCGTAAAAGTTACTGAATTGTGAAGACCAATATAAATGTTTCAAAATAGTCATTTCTTAATTAATGGTTTTAGCAGTTCCCGGGGACTCATATATTTATATAATAGTAAATTGGTTGATATACATGTTAAAGAAAAGTATAAGAAACTCTATGTTTTTAGTATTACTGATTTATGTGTTTCCTTAAAATTATGATAACACTACATTGTTTCACCAGTATCAAGGTTCTTCGGGTTGTATGCACTAACTTATATCTCTGAATCACAACGCAATGTGCAAATTTGTTAGGGTCAATTAGCACTTAACAGAATGACCAGAGCAGAAATGGTGAGAACAGGCAACAAATTTTTCAGTTCTCATTCAGTTAAGAAAACAGAAAGGTCTCCTGTCGATGGCAATGGTGTTTCATTCCTTCTTCTATTTGTATGTTAGTAATTTGGTTAAAATCTTCTTGAGATGCGTTGACGAATATGCAGCGTGCTATGTCGCTTCAATATGCTGCCGGATATGGAATGTGTCATGCATTTCACAAGTGTGCATCATGTTTGTTGCAGAATTAGCCAACTGATCATGACTCTCGTGTGTACTGGATTCGAGCACAGATATAGATGTCATGGCTGGACAATTACCAAAACTTGAGAACGAGGCTGCTTTTGACTCGCATATGCTTTTATAGTATCAATATTTTTCCGGTGTGGTGAAGAGGTAATTTACATTTTTATCAGATTTTCAAATTATTTCAAAAGTGTATAATTATGTTCTAAGTTTGAGGCACTTCAAATAAATATACATGTTTCTCTTGATAACTATAAGCCTTAAAGTTTTCTAAAGCACATTAAACGCTGCTATATTCACAGTTCCACTGCTTGAGCTATTATGAGCAAAATCAGAGTACCCTTGGAGTAGTTCTGTTTTTCAGTTGTCACATACAAGGCCAACTTTGAATAGTCTTTCTGTGCATCTATAGTAATATAGTATCATGCGATCTTACTATGCGGCAGGTTGTAAGCTTCACAATGAGTTTTGCTGAGTATAAAACTTCGAGTCGATAAGTCAGCTTGTGTTTGAGTGATTCAGAGGCAAACTTACTTCCGATATTTCATTTTCATACGCTGAAGAAAAAAAATACAATCTTTCGGATCCAAAATGTCAAAGAAAAATATTTTTAAACGTTTGAGTGCGGAGAAGCGCTATCGTGCTTCTTTTGTATTGTGTCGATTATGCCGAAAATGCGTAGAAGTGCAATGGTGTTGCTGTTTGTTATTATAATTCTACGGTTTTAAATAAAATAAAACTTAGGTTTTAAATAAGATCTCTTAGGCGTGATACGCTACTAATGGCTCCCTCTAGTGCGTCATCGTTTGAATTGAGTGATCGTTTTCATATGTTGTATTTCACGCTTCTTTTGCCCTTAGAATGTGTTATAAAGGCGAAAGTAAAATGTAATAAATAAAACGTTTTCTTTAGAAAAATTGCCTGAGTAAAACTTCCGACAGAGTGAGGTATGCAGTAAAAAAATAGTACTGGAATTTAAACGATCCAACGTAATTTGAGTTAAATGTTTGGTTTGGCTTATGTGATTACGGCAAAACTCGAGGGCTACCTGCCTAAGAGGAGGGATGCCTTCGTAGAGGAATTTTTGAGAGAACCTGACTCGTATACACGTTACAAGTGGGGAAAACCAAACCACAAAAACGCCCATGCAGTCAGCCCGCTCGCTAGATTAGGACCTCAAATCGAACTACCAGTGTTTAACGACTTTACCTCTTGGCCGCTTGTGGGCTGCGCTAAATGTAAAAAGGGAAGAGAATGAGAATAAAAATTCTTTTTGTTGGTAAAAATTACTTAATAATAGCCTTTTCTATCCTTTTCCAATAATAATAATAATAATAATAATAATAACTACGCATTTTATTCCGCCCTTTTTGCATATATACAAGAAAATTCTTCAGTACTTTAATGGTTAAAGAAATTATCTGAACATATTTCTTAGGCATTCTGTAAATTATTGAATGCGAAAACTTGCGAAATTAGCAAATTGCAGCAAGTAAGATGCTTGAAATCCTTGAAGCTGCGCGAACATCCTCTTTTTGACACCTTACAAAATTTCCAGCAAGGCCTTAATCTTTTTTTGTAATAGGAGGGGTTGACTGAATACGATGTCACGGTTTTTTCGTCAAAGGTAGTAGCGATTCTCGCGAAATTTTTGGCAGTCATGGATATTAAGGCGATCTCTGTCACCTGAGCACGATGCAATGTGTATTAAAAACAGCTTTATATCAAATCTCAGTTTTCTGTGTACACAGAATAGTAATTAGCATAGAAGACATCCCAACACATAAACAAATCTAATTCAGATAGTTATAGTAGAACAATTTATATGGGAGCTGTGCTAGAATTTGTTGAGTGCATGCGAAAGACAAAATGTCGAAATGTTCAATGTTCGGAATGTTTTGTTTTAACATATATCATGTGATTCAAAATGCCATTCAAGCTCAGATTCCTTAAATGCGTAAAGGATTGTAATGTGCACTATGCTGAAACTAGTGTGTGTATAAAAATGTTCCATCTGCATTTTTTACTACACGGTTTAACAAATTTCTTTCGTTGATTAAATGCTTAGGAAATAAGAAGCATTATGTTAAACGTTGATAATGTTCAGCTATAACTTTCTAAGGAATGTTTAAATACTCCCAAGTAAAGTATAAAATTCTCAAGTAAGGCAAATTAAATCACTACTCAATGAAAATGCTTACAATTTCCCCAAAACTTCACCAACATTGTGTAGAATTAATGTGTATTCTCTACAGTGCTTCAAATTCGTGCATTAGCATCACTTTATAAATTATATTTAAATATCAGATTAATACTTATACCAATTTATGTGATTCCTTGGAGTTTTCTCAGTGAATCATGTTTAAACTTTGCATATGCTTATAGGAATGCAGAGTTATATTAACAGAATTAAGGAGTTAAATTATAAACGTACCTTGTTTATATGATGCTGACATATATATTGGTCTGGTTGGACAACGTTTTATGGTTGCGAAGAGACCGTCTGATGATGCCTGTTTGAAAGAAAGTGAACATTAAACTTTAAATATCTTTGATTCTGTATATTTAATTTATGTTATAAAATTTAACATTTGACTAAATATGCAAATGTCGGCCGTGAAAAAGAGTGTTCTTTAAACATGTCCAGAGCTTGGCTGAAAAGTTAATAAGACGAACGTATCATTTTTACATAATATTTCTTTCAATTATGCATTTCTTATTATTCATCGCTAGGGGTTTTAATTTGTCAAGCAACATATTTTTTCAAAGAAACAGTATTAAAACCAAACTTGCAACCTCTTTAAGCACATGCATGAAATAAGAAACTTATAGTAAAACTGAAAATTAAAAATACCTATTATAGAAACTCATATGGTGATTTTATTTATGTAAAAACAATTCACTAATTCTGACACAGAGGAAGAAATTGATTCTGACACAGAGAGCTAAATATTAGATATTTAACACCCTTAATTATCCCAGCAAAGGAAAGGCAAAAATTATTTTAAAATAAGGTAGAAAATTAGCATTTTGCATTTCCGTATAAGTAACGATTCATTAGAAAATATGAAAAAAATTATTGAAGGAAAAATATTTTGTCTGATTGAAAGAATTGTCTTCCCAGGATATGAAAGTAGCAATACGCTAGAGAACAACCCCACATATACAAAAGAAAAAGGAAATCTGATGTTTGCACCATATGACTTCCTTGTTAGGAATATTAAAATAGGCGTATTTTTGCCGCATTTCATTTAAACTTATTTCCTTGAATTTCATTAGATATCTATTTCTCATTCAATTAATTCAATTCTCACTTCGCGGCAAGGCAAAAATACATAAAACGTTTTTGTTTAAAAATAATTATTAAAAATTGAAAATTCTAGAAAAATATAAAAACCAAATACAATTAAAACAATTTTTCTAATAAAATTAGAATTTCTAAGCAAACGCAAGCAATTCAGCCAGCGGGCAAGAAGGCGGATTTTTCGGTGCTCAAGACTGAAAGTTTACATTTGGTCCCATTCGGGAAATAAACACTAAAGGTGCAGACACTGATTCAATTCACCATTCCGATAAGTTTGAAATGTAAACAAATATAGCTCCTATGGTAAAAAAAAATTAGCCCTAGCTGCTCTTACACAACTTTTAAATTGTTGTTAATTCTGCGACTATTGCATGCAGATTACACTGGTGTGCAAAAATTAAGGACGAAGTCGAAAAATTAGCATATCAGCTGAACGAAGAGGCAGAGCGGACAGAAAGATCAATCAGGAGATTAAGCAAGGTGATGTACGGTAGCACATGCGCAGATATGCAGGTAGACGTAATGGGGGAGTGTCTGAGTAGTATAAAGCATGTTGTCGGTGCAAGATCAGTATTTCTGGCAAAGAGATTGCACGCCGTATAGCAGTTAAAATCACACCGAGTTGCTGCCTCAGCGAGAAATGGCGAATAATCAATCTGTTAGACGACATCTGGATGCTTTTACCCGAGGTCGAATCATTGGGAAGTTGGAGGAAGGACGCAGTGTGACACGTGCGGCTGCAGAGTTCAGAATTGCTCACAGCATCGTTTCACAACTTTGGAGACAATTTCAAACTACAGGAACGGCTATCCGGGGGTTTAGTAGTGGTCGTCCACGAGGAACCACACCCGCAGATGACCGGTATATTGCCTTACAGGCCAGAAGAAACAGGCGGCAGACAGCGGGAGAAATCGCTAGACACACGACATAGGCGACTGGAAGACCGATATCGCGTTTTACCTAGGCCAGAAGACTGCACGGTGGTGGTCTGTTCGCACGACGTCCTCTACGGTGTGTATCTAACGCCTGCCCATCGGAGAAGGCGTTCTCTGTGGTGCCGGGAACACCGGAATTAGGGAGACAATGAATGGGGACGAGTACTCTTTACAGATGAGAGCAGATTTAGTCTGAGTTGCGATTCTAGACACATACACATCTGGACAGAGCGGGGAACACGCAATAACCCCTTCAACATCATCAAAAGGGACTGTTTTGGAGGTCGCGGAGTTCTCGTTCGAGCAGACATAATGCTTGGTAGCCGGACCGACCTTCATATCTCCCAAGGAGGTTCGTCACCTGGGACTGCTATTGTAACGAGGTTCTTCTTCCTTACATGCGTCTTTTCACAAGGGCTATGGGTCCTCAGTTCCTCTTCATGGACGACAACGCTCCACCTCATCGCACAGTTACTGTCGAAGAGCTGTTGGAGAGTGAAGATATTGAACACATGGATTGGTCGGCAAGGTCTCTGGATCTAAATCCCGTCAAGCATGCACGGAACTTACTAGGGAGACCCGTGGCAGCACGTAACTTATCGCCAGTAACGATTCCGAAACTGCGATTAGTGCTACAAGAGGAACGAGCAGCAGTGTCACAACAGCTCATTAAAAACCACATATCCAGCATGCATAAATGATGTGATACCTGCCTAGCAGTCAGGGGAGATCATATCCCCTATTTAAGACCGGATGTTTCTTGCTGGATACCCATCATAGGGATATTTCGGCCTTCAGTCGCATTGCGCTCCATGCTACTTTTTCAATAAAGCTTCTTTTTATCCCTCTGATTTCTCTTTTAGTAAGTGTTGCTTACATTACTCATGTCCTTACGTAATTAGGATCTTACGGTATTAAATGTGTTGATTTGGAAAGCTTTTGTACAAAGTTATATTGAAAAAACCGTCTCGTCCTTAATTTTTGCACACCAGTGTAATTAAAGGCATAAAAGCCTTAGCCGCAAGAAAGAACAAGATAATTCAATCATTTTTAAAGCAAAAAATTCACTATTTATTAACATATAAGAATAAAAAAATCTGATGTGAGCACCACATGACTTCCGTGTACGAAATATTAAATTATAAGCATTTTGCATTTTATTTAAACATATTAGATTGAATTTAATCTACTTCATTGACAGCGCATAAACCATAATAGAACAAATCCACTCTTTAAAATTCACTATATTTGTTTACCACAGAAACACTCTAGCGCTGGCTTCACTTAACAGCGTTACATCTCATTCATTTTATAACTCGTCAGAATGCACAAAAATTATGTATATCATCTGAAGAATTACCTAATCGTTGCCACATGTTCTATTCAAATACTATAATAAATCTAAGACTATGTGTAAAAGACATTAAACAAACAAAACAAAAAAAAAGCAAGAAAGAAAGAAAAGAAAATACAGAGACGATTTAGTATTTCTCATTCAATTAATTCAGTTTTCACTTCGCGACAAAGCAAAAATACATAAAAACTCAAAATAGCTATATTAAAAATTGGGAAGTAAATCTTAAACACTTATTTCTCCGAAGAAACTTCAGAATGGATAAAGCATGATTTAATTCTCAATAATACATAAAAGAAGGCGTTATCTTTGTTGTTGCAAAGTTTAGTTTCTCTAGATTGGCAACAAATCCAAAAATCTTCCAAGTTTGAAATGTAAACAAATATGTCCGCCATGAGAAAAATGATTAGGCTTAGCCGCACTTGAATAACTTTTAAATCAATGATAATTCTACAAATCTTGCACGCAGATTTACTAAAGGCATAGAAAACTTAACCGGAAGATAAGAACAACATAATTCAATCATTTTTAAAGCAAAAAATGCACAATTGACCAACATATAAGAATAAAAAATCTGAGCTCACTAAGCCGAGTAACTGAGTGGATATATACACTCCTAGACAAAAAACACGATGCACCACAACGCACCGAGAAGATATAAAGCAAATTTGACAGAAATTTATATGCATACAGGTTTTGAAGGAAAATGCAAAATTTTAAATTTTGGCTGCCAATGAATGATCAGTTGTCGATACAGCGCATCTGATCTGTGCAACTGGCAGGATAATTAAAAGGAGAAATTACGATTCCAGGTCATAAATTTTTCACGAATTTCATTCCGTGTACTCTGGTAGACAGTAACTATGCCTCGCATACAAGTGCGCGAACGATATGCGCAGATGTCAGAATTTGAGAGAGGTCGTGTAGTTGGGCTCAGAAGCCGGTTGACCTTATCTGCGAATAGCTCGACGTTTGAGCAGAAGCGATGCCACTATTAGTCGATGTTGCAAGAATGGGTTGACCATGGCCGCACACAGCGTCAAGAAGGAAGCTGTAGGCCTAGAGAAACGACAGAACGTGAAGACCGATCAATCGTCAGAGCGGCACTCACAGCCCCAGATGCATTATTATCATCGATTGTACGTGCAACTAGTGCTTCAGTGACCGCAAAGACCATTCATAGATGGCTCACAGAAAGGGGGCTGTTGCGCCGACTACCGTTGACGTCTGTACAACGTCAAGTCCGTTTGAAGTGGTATCGGGCTCATTTGCACTGGAATGTCACTGACTGGAGTAGAATAGTCTTCAGTGATGAGTCCCGCTTTGAACTGAGCCCCCATGACTAGCGAAGGCGAGTCTGGAGACGCCCCGGGGAGCGGTGTGATACCAACCTGACTGTCTTCCAGCAGACAGGCCGACAACCAGGAGTCATGGTCTGGGGTGCCATTGAATTTCATAGTAGGACCCCTTTGTTTGTCATCCGTCGCAACGTTACAGCACAGCGGTACGTCGACGAAGTTCTAAGACCCGTTGTATTGCCCTTCATATCACGCCACCATGGGTTTACATTTCAGCAAGATAATGCCGACCTCCACACTGCACATATTTCTACTGCTTGCCGTAGTACTTGCCGAACATTACCTTGGCCAGAAAGGTCGTCGGATCTCTTTCGTATTAAGCACGTTTGGAGTATTATGGGCAGGGCCCTCGAACCAACTCGGAATTTTGACGATCTAACGCACCAGTTGGACAGAATGTGGCACGATATCCCTCAGGAGGACATCCGCAACCACTATCAATCGATGCCAAGCCGAATAACTGCTTGCATTAAGGCCAGAGGTGGAGAAACGCGTTACTGACATTTTTACTTTGTGAAGCTCTCTCACTTCAATAAATCATCCAATTTTTCTCAAACTGTAATCATTTGTTTTTCTGTACATGTACATCACTTCTGCCGATTTTCGTCCCATTCGAAAAACTCCTTCTTGGTGCGTCTTTTTTTGTCTAAGAGTGCATATGCATAAATTTGTATACTTTTGGTGCGGCCGATTGCAACCAAAAAGGGAGGTGCACATCTATATGTTATAGCAGTCCTGTATGCAAAATTTCAACGTTTTGAGGCTGCTCGTTTTTGAGTTATGGGAGATACGTACGTACGTAAGTGCGCACAGACGCCACGAAAAAAATCTCTTCAGAATCCATTTTGAATCAGTTTTATAATTTTTTGGAGGGAGGCGAAAGGCTCTCTTTATTCTCTTGTTACATACGAATGTCACTCAAAAACATCGTTAAATTGTATTCAGTAGCAATCAAAATAAATATTTTCGTTGAAATATCATACTCGAAATTTTTCGCGATTACAATAGTTCCTTTTTACTTCGTACAAGGAAGTAAAACTAAATCTAATCTCATATGAGTACATATATAAATACTTTTGTTGCAGCCAATTGCAACCAAAACCGGTGGTGCACAACCCCATGTTATACACTGACTACCAATAAGTATTTGGATACCTATGCAAATGACGATATCTGAGGTCCTAAGGTACGTCACGGACTCCGCCGGTATATATCGTGTAGAAAACAGCATCGGCTTTAGTCGCATGCAAGATGCCTCGCAGTTCGGAGCTCTCTGATTTCGAGAAAGGTATAATTATCGGGTATCATAAATATGGCCTATCCTTAAGGGACATATCTAGCGATCTGAAGTACCCAAAATCGACAGTGGCCTATGCGATTAAAGAAGTGGAAGGTGAGCGGTGATTGTCGGAATGTTCCCCGAGTCGGCAGACCAACGAAACTCGGAAATAGAGACCGACGAGTGCTGTCCATAGAAATTCGGAAGAACCTCACCCAACCGATGGCCCTCATCCACGAGGAGTTTCAACAGGCATCCAGGAGTATTGTTTCAATGAATACCATCCGTAAAGAAGCACATCTGCTTGGTTTTCATGGTCGTGCTGCTGCCCATAAGCCTTTGATCACAAAGTCTAACCGCGCTGCGCAGTTAATGGGGTGCAAAGCACATCGAAATTGGACCGTAGGTCAGTAGAAACGGGTTCTTTGGAGTGACGAATCAAGGTTCACCCTTTACCGTTCAGATGGCAGGGACTGGGTCTGGCGTCTACCTAGAGAACGTCTCCTGCCAGAATGCATTGTGCCAACAGTCAAGTTCGGCGCAGGTGGAATTATGGTCTGGGGGATGTTTCTCCTGGTATGGGCTGGGACCCTTGGTCCCCATTCATGGTAAGCTCAACTCCGATGCTTACTGCACTATTTTGGATGACAATGCGCTTCCTACGTTGTAGCAGTTTTACGGGTTGGACCCCTGTTACTTTCAGGACGACAATGCCAGTTGTCATGTTTCGACGTGAACGAATTCTTGGTATGGTGCCAATTGAGTTCATCGAATGGACTGGCCTGCCCAGAGTCCAGACCTGAACCCTATCAAGAACCTCTGGGACGAGTTGTATCGCCGAATTCAGGTGTGCACTACCTGTGCAAAACCGGTGAAGGAACTTCTATGTCTTCTCCAAGCCAAGTGGAAGAAAATACCACTAGCTGTCATACAAAGACTTGTGGAAAGTATCCCCCAAGGGTCCACGCAGTAATTACCTCTCGTGGAGGCTCTATCAACTATTGATTTTGAATAAGGTTAGTTTTTCTTTTCTGTCACAGGTGTCCAAATACTTATTGGTAGTCACTGTAGCAGTCCTATGTACAAAATTCCAATGTTCTGAGGCTACTAGTTTTTTAGTTATGCAAGATACGTACATACATACGTACGTACCTCGTATAGACGTTACGAGAAAAATGTCCTCTCAATCCATTTTAAATCCTTTTTATAACCCGTTTGGGGGAAAAGAATTCTTTATTCTGTCCTTACGTACAGAACGCTAGAGATGGACCCCCCGTCCTGAAGTCTGCCTTATCGGGGTGATGTCCTTACGTACAGATGTCAGGCAAAAACATCATTAAATTGCATTCGATAGCAGTCAGAATTGATATTTTTATTAAAATGTGATACCAGAAAATATTCGCGATTACAATACTTCCTTTTCTTCGTACAAGGAAGTAAAAAAGAAGGTAAAAATTAGACAAAATGTATAATTAAAAAAACCACCGTTTCACTGGAAGCATGATCAAGGTTTATTAAATTACCGAGCTTTTATTACTAGCGGTAGTTAATATATATAAATACCATGAGTTATAAAATTTACTATTTTATCATGAGCAATAAAATAATAAATTTTATTACTCATGATAATGAAAAAAAACTCAGTAAGTAAATTTCTTATTTCACCAGGTAGAAAAACATTTTATGTTTAAAATTAAGCATTATTTTTGTACAAGGTGATTAGTAAGTTCCGCCCCTCTGAGTTATAAAAAAATAATAGTACATAATAACAATAACAATTATAATAAAATGCTTAAATCAGTATGTAAGGAATCTCTTCAAGTTTTAAATGTGTCTAATTCAACATTCGATATATAACTCCCTGGAAATATGGCAGGTTTCGGTCTTAGCTAATCTTCTCGTCTTATGTTAATTTTTCCGTCGCACAGGCAGCTACACTCACGTTTGTGAAAATTGCAACACCATAAAGGACTTACGCGAGTGAGCTGAAATTTTCAGGAAATGCAAAGTAGCGCATGATATGCAAATGATTAGAATTGCAAATCCGTAGCGCATGCGTATGCTGAGCAGCGCCCTCTGAACGGCTGATGGATCCGAATAAATAGACGGCTGTAGCGAGGCGTGTATGGTTATCGGTGGTTATCTGCTAGTGGTAAACGTTAACTCAATCTGTACTTATGCCTCGTCGACGAAAGAGAGCGAGATTTGAACAACTTACAGAGTTTGAACGAGGGAGAATCATCGGCCTTCGTGAAGCTGGATTGTCGTATCGTGCAGTAGCCTCTCGTGTGCAGCGTAACAGCAGCACAGTGATGCGCGTTTGGAAGCAGTGGACGGACGAGTGTCGGACAACTCGGAAATCCGGGAGTGGACCCCGAAATGTGACGTCAGCTCGCGATGATAGACACCTGGTCCGCATGGCGCGGACGGACCGTACAGCTTCCTCTAGACAATTGGCAGCACTGTGGTCAATAGCTACAGGTGTTTCATTGTGTGCTTCATCAATTCGTAGACGTCTGCTGCAGTGTGGACTGCGCGCACGGACTCCTTTATACAGGATCCCCCTAACGCACGACCATCGCCGCCTGCGGCTACAATGGGCCAATCAGCATAGAGACTGGCGTGCTGATTGGCAGCATGTCGTGTTTTCTGACGAATCCCGCTTTAATTTGTGGTACCATGATGGCCGCATTCGTGTCAGACGCTATGCCGGTGAACGCCACCTTCCGGAGTGCATTATCGAACGCCACAGTGGACGAACACCCGGAGTTATGGTCTGGGGCGCCATAGCATATCATAGACGATCTCAATTGCTACGAATTGTGGGCAATCTGAACAGCAACCGGTATATCCGTGAAGTTCTACAGCCCGAAGCTGTTCCCTTCCTTCAAAGCTTGCCAGGCGCTGTATTTCAACAGGACAATGCCCGCCCTCATACTGCTCGGATTGTTAAATCCTTCTTTGCAGCGCAGCAGGTACAGCTTCTTCCTTGGCCTGCGTGTTCCCCGGATATGTCGCCAATTGAACATGTGTGGGATGTCATTGGTCGGCGTCTTGCTCGTGATCCTCGTCCTGTTGCGTCTGCAGACGAACTTTGGGTACGCGTACAAACGATATGGAATGCTCTTCCTCAGTCAGACATTCAAACTTTGTTTGACTCCATGCCACGTCGTGTAGCAGCACTTATTGCGGCGCGTGGTGGCCACACAAAATACTGATTCTGATCTCTTGTTCTTGTTTGTTTGCTTTGAACATTTAATCATTTATTTGTACCACTACCACTCAACTGTGTATTAAATTGCATTCAATTATGACGATTCCTTCTTGGTGTTGCAATTTTCACAAACGTGAGTGTATTTTCTTTGAACTTACTTACCATGCACAAATCATTTTGTCTGTATTCTGTTTGATATTCCGTGCGAAACTCATCAGTGAATCTCATGTTTGCCTTATACAGTGGTGGCCAAAATTGTGGACACTTTTGGAAATTTTTATGTTTTTGAACTTTATATGCTTATAGAAAACGTTACGTTTCACCAAATGCAAACTTGTATATATCATTTTCAAGCGAATTTATTGCTGAATTCAATACAAAACACAAAATTCACTTATTTGCAATACAAAAAAAAGTTAAACGATAATAGTTATCGATATACTTTAGATAGTGATGATTCCAGTCAGTTATCAGTACTTAGTAGGTACCCTTTATTTTTGATTACAGCTTCACATCGACGTTTTATTGAGCTGACAAGAGTTTTAAGCTCTTCTTTCGTTATTACATGATGCCAGGAAACAATTATAGCCTCAATTAGTAATTTCAGCAACATCTCTTTCTAGGTGTCCAATCTACTCTTTTATTTGTTGTCATTGCTTCTTGACTAAATATTAAAAATTTTTACAAAAATTCCTACTTGTAATTGCAGTGTATAAGAAACAGGTCCTCCTTCTACAGAACAAAGCAAAATAATGAATTGTTTCAAGTGTAAACATGATGTTAGCTTCTACTAGCAGTTACTAACATTTAATTGGTTCTCAGAACAAGAACAGTGATTGGCCAGGATAGCTAAACAATACAAACCACTTCATAACTGTGTTTTTTATTTATATTAAAGTACATATTAACTTTTTTGTATTGCAAATAATTGGATTTTGTGTTTTGTATTGGATTCAGTAATAAATTCTCTTTAAAATGATATATACAAGTTTGCATTTTGCGAAACGTAACATTTTCTATAAGCATACAAAGTTCAAAAACATAAAAATTTCCAAAAGTGTCCACAATTTTGGCCACCACTGTACATCATTTAACACTATGATTTTCACTTAGAGTGGGAATCTACAGTTATGTGATAAGGCCAGCTACGGGTCCTTCGAGATCTCCTTTATGCATTGCTAATTTTATTTTTGCTCTATTTGTTATAAATATTTACGATTAAGTTTGAATCAAAAACAATGACAACCTGATTGTTTTCAAAAGACTTTATTATCATAGCTACAAACACCTAGAGTGTCTGAATATAATCGCCTGCCGTGTCTATCATCTTTTGTCGACTTACCGGTACGCGTCGTATACCATTAGAACGTATATCTCTGTTAATGTCCTGTAATGATAGCCTTATATCACATATAGCCTCCTTGGTAATGGATCTCTCGCAATTGTTATTCCATTTTGGCAAAGCCATATGGGTAATCCGTAAGGGTCGTAAACGTACGGGTTCATAGACATAGGGGTTGACAGATTTAATCATAGATATACGGATTCATATTGGACGCGTATGACAAATGTTGTTTCGTTCTCACAATGATTTTAAAATTATAACATGTCTAATCCGAGCTTTCTAGTTAAGCAAACAAAAATTGCTATGTCACAAAAAATCGTAAGGATTTTGCCTAAAAGTTCTAACCTTTCAGCTTTATGCCAAAGTTGGTATAAGAACCACGAATCACAGCGATGCAAACATCGGTCAACGGTTTTGTTGAGTCAGCTACACACTTACGCATACACAACTTCCTCCTCCCTATATAGGTACGGATTAAATCCTGTTAAATAGGTGTAAATATATTTGAAGACTTTTATTTCTTTACCTCCCATTGCCACCATCATTGAGAGCTCTCACATTATGACACCGCACATAGTCATAATTTTCATAGAGAATTTTCGTGCATAAGCAGCTAGAAGAGCTTCTCCTTTGTAGGTCCAGCAGAAATCAGAAAGCATACAGGAAATCATGTTTGTTTGAAGCCAATGGTTTGATACTTTTTAACGATACCTAAAATTGTCCGTCAAAAAAGCTCATACATATCCCGCACTGCTTCGAAAACAGCAAAGAGGAAATCCAGGTAAGAATGCAAAGAAGGAAGTTTAAAAAACATATTTACGTTTCAGACTTTTTGACTTCAAGAGGATATTTGTAGTGTCTTTGAATAATTCTCTGCTTTAAGTTTTTAAGTAACTTCTGTGAACAACAATGTGAAAGCTCTATGCAACACTTTTAATTGGATTCGAGTATTATTTAGATTTCTGATCAGAAATAAATATTTAGTTTGTGGTATCGATATAGACATTTTCAATTCTTAGGCATGCAAATTAGTACAAACTAAGACACATTAGTACAACCTAAGCATCCATTGCCTAAGGCAAATTAATCATAATACCCGACTTCGTATGCAAGGAGAATAGATATATTTTGAGAATAAGTGTACTTTTGATAGATTTAATTTTTGTTTTTGGAATTAGAGGTGTCTACTTTTACAAATGCTATTGAATGCAATGTTTTTCTTGTCCCTGTTTCATTATTTGCTAACTGATTGTATAGATGTGTTGTTGTCTGTGGTATTTTACATACCTTAATTTCTGTCCAAGTTGAACAACAGATATCTATCTATATACTTCACAGTTTAAACCGAAAGAGACTCGTCGATTTAAAATGTGTCTTCAGGCGTTAGCAACGGCAGTCAGTCGTCGAAGTTAAATCTGCCCTGAATAGTTACTCCGAAATAGATTCTCTTCATGTTCCTTCAAACTCCCAGAATGAATGGTAAATGAAAAGAGGTGATTCACGGTTTAATTAGTACCCTCTCCCCACAATGGGATTGTATCAGGGGCGAGCTGACGGACAGAGACAGAAAACATGAATGCACTTCCGGTTATACCTCAACTTGTAATGCAATGAAACTACTTCTGAATTAATTAATAGAATGCTTTTAGGGGACGTCTTTGCTAATCTTCATAAACACAAAGAAATATTTTTATCTGGATAGGGAGACGAATAGGTAGGTCTAAGTAGGTCTTGGTAGCTGGTGAAAGTAAGGAAGAAATAATTCTAAGTTCAGTTTCAGGTGCAAAAAAGCAATCTTTGGGGGTGGGGAAAGAACAAATATCTGACATTCGAAGGACGGTATAGTGGTTAACATATACACTACTCCACATGCATTTTTATTAATTGATGTCATGTCGAAGGACTTCACATTTTGATGTATTCTTTTCGCATTGGCACCATTTCTAAATCTTAACTTTTGACTCATCATAAATGCAACACAAAAACATTGACGGGAATAATGCGCTTTCTAAGCCTTATGCTTTTTTCTTTGCAATAAGTAACACAATACTAAAATTTGTCAAATAATGATGTCCAAAACATAATATTGCAGACAGATTCCTCGACAAAAATTAAACGTATTATTTTAATTACCTTTTTTATGCTGTCACTTTGCAATGTAACCCCAATTTAAGATCCATTAACTAGAAAATTGTTGTTTGAAAAAAAATTTAAATAAGATATTTCCAGTGATTTAAAATTTCTGTAAACATACACATTTAGTTTATGTTTTGATATGACCGAATACTTATATGAAAAACTGTAAAACTTTTGCCGTCACTGAAGATTTATTGGTGACAGATGAAAACTCTAGCGCGTAGCGAAAACCATTGCATGCAAATATTACATAAAATCATAGCCTTAATAGTTCTAAAACAAAAATATTTATCGACTAGAGTAATTTTAATGAATTTTATTTATCCATCCGAAAATGTTAAGATACATAATTTAACACCGTTGATATAAAAATACTATTATATTGACCAATTTCGTTTGGAAGTTAGGAAGTTAAATTTTGAAGCTACATCTTCGCTCTTTAAATCTGCCGTCCAGCATTTATGATCTAAAATTCCGTTTTCTCACCGTTGATCATTTTTTATTTTCTTACGATCAAGTTACAAAATAATTTTCTTAAATTAGTAAATTCGATTTGAAATATTCAACTAAATAAAATTAGAATTTTACAGTGCTAATACCAAGGAAGTGCCAATAACCTAATAGGCTTAATTTTATTATTCCTTTTTTATCGAGCTGAAAAGGCAGTAATTGACAGAAATGCCTTTCATAATGACGTCGGTTTTTATACTTAGGGCTATTAAGTAAGGTAATGATCAAGCAGTTGCTGTTACATATTACTAGAAATACGAAGCATTTTAATAAAACTTGCTTTAAAAGAAAAAAATGTTTTAATTTAGACTTCATATCATAATTTTCTGCAACCCTGTATGTTCTGATCAACGACCAAATTAAAAATAAGTCCAAGACACAAAAATCCCCAAGGAAGTTGGTATTAAAAAGTCATGTTTCAAAAAATAATTATTGTTACTCTCCCATTTAGTAACACTTGTACCTAAAGATATTTATTTACGCACATACACACAAATCTGCACATATATATATTTATCGACCTGAGAAAAAGGTAAGTAGTCCTTTTATAAATTACTGTTCTTTAGGTAAGAGTATGCAATTCTTCCACTTTTCGTTTTCTTTTGTTCTGAGGCTTATCTCTGTTTCTAACTAGATTATATACTGTTAGGAGTGTGAAAGAGATTTACATTTAAGCTGAAATATACCATAGCCGAAAAATCTCATGCGTCCAGTTATTTAAGACAAAATGTAGAAAAATGTAACACAATATGAAAATAGTATTGAAAATCAGCAATAATTAATAAAGCACGAAAATATTTTTTATGATAGAAATAATGAGATGACACTAGAACAAAGTTTTCCAAAAGGAGGACTTAATAAGCTGTATCGAACGGCTCTCAAATCTTTTATTATTACTGAATTTTTATTTTAACCGTTTAAAGTAAAACAAACGTGTGCAATGAAAGGGGAATACGTTTCATGATTTCAGTATGGCAAAATATTTCGAATCAATACCGCTTTCTCATCAGACAACGGAAAGAAGAATATCGGAATAGATGAACAAGGTGAAAAAAATATCAAAGGAGATGGAAAATTTCCCTTTCTTTCGTCGTCAAAATATAGATCTAAAGTCAGTTATTATTTTTTTACATCCGCAATTCAGGAAGACTTTTCCATTTACGGCGACTTGCTCAATATCTTTTTTTCCAAGAAAATGCAGTGGGAAAATATAGTTGTTAAACGGTTAAAATATTTGTTGACAGATTTGGAAAATTTTCCTAATACTCAGAAGTATGACAGATGTTGACCTTAAGAAGATAGATTAAAACTTGAATTATTTTTTTAGATACTATTTCCCGCTAACTTAAAAAAATTATTTAATATATTTTAACATCGCACTCTTGTGCCATTGAACTCCAATGACGAAACATTGTATTTCTCTGAGTTCTCTGTAAAAATACAAAATACCGTGACGAATTCATTTAGAACTTATAAATTAATAAAACAAATAGAAATACTGAACTGTTTAATAATTCACTCAAAATTGTATTAAAAACAGTCTTCCGACTCACAATGGGAACTTCTTAAGCTTCGGGGTAATATATTCCTAAAAACAAGGAAACAAAAACAACCAGACACCTTGCCAGTAAACGCTACCTTAACTTCGATGCATAGGAGGAAATATTGACAATGTTTGCAAGCAGCTCACCAGCAGTCAAGCGGTAATATCGCTGAGCACTGGTAATTCAGTCTAGGGTTCAAATCCCGGCGAACGGGATGGCAGTATGAGTGTTTTCGTGGTTTTTCTCATATGTAAAGTGGATGAGAGACTGTTCCCTTAATATTAATCTTAATTCCCTCCTCCCTTAATCCCTTAATTCCCTCCTCCATGAACGTCCCTCTCATTGGCGAATACCATTGAGTACAAAGCCATAACAAAAAAAAAAGTGATTGGAAGCAATTATTCGGGTAAAAATGGATTTTACAATAAAACTTTATAAGAAATCTTTACATTAAGGTATGTCACAAACTGTTCTGTGTTTTATCCTCTGTATTTCATAACAATAGAAACAGATACGGATATTCTGTAAATGATATTACTCACGTCCATGTGATAAATTAACAAAGTATTACATTGTATTAGTTAATTATTACTATATATAATTATATATTTCTCTATAATAGTTAGTAAACACAATTATTTATCTAAGAGTGTCTTTTACTTCTTTCCTCTTAGTAAGAAATGTACTTGGAGCCCCCAGGTTAATACTCTTAGACCAGGGAATCTCAACTAGGGAAGAATTCCTTTAGTTGGGGGGACGTTTAAAGTTTCAGGTAGGGGGGAATTGAAGTAAGATAACGTTTATAGTTTGAGGGAAGAATGAGGTCAGACTTTTATTTTCATGTTAAGTACTTAGTTTCAATTTATAAAAACTACATTTTCTATTCCCTAGATTTTGGGTATTTACCAACATTTTGTGTACTTTTCCTTGCTTAATTTACAAAACATATTAAAAATAATCTAAACTTAAATAAATAAATAAATAAATAAATATATATATAAACACACATACACACACACACACACACACACACATATATATATATATATATATTATGTGTGTGTTTATATGTAAGAAAAATAAGGAATATTTACAAAATTAAATTAGCAATGTAAATTTCCCTTCTCAGTTCTAAAAATAGTAACCTCCCTCTGCACTGCGTCATTTCTAGATTAATCCATGTCGTATGACTTTTACATAATTCTGGTCATGTAAATGGAATTAAAACTCAAGCAGCCAATAATAATTTTACAGAAATATTAACTATCCAATAAAAATGCACTAAGAACCAAAACTAACTCAGTCTGAATTAAGATTTTACCCTGAACATAACGCGCTTGGTTTCAACGCTTTGGCCTATCTGGACTGTTGTTTGTCTGCTCCTTCTATCTTACTGAAACTGTTTCTAAAATGTAAGCTTTTTTGGAATAGGAGCCAACTTGCTTGTGGCCACAACAAGCTGAAATAAGAAATGAAGTTTCAATCTGCCTTCGCCTCCAATTTCCTATTCATTATGGATCAACATTTCTACTC
>KK121964.1:611769-623727 GCA_000611955.2 Stegodyphus mimosarum
CTGAGTTTGTTATTATTTCATATATATACATATTTTTGGAAAGCTAGGAGAAAATCATGGTCTAGTAACAGTGAAAGGGGTACATGAAACAAAAAAGGTCGAGAACAGTTGTCGTTGATGAAGAAACGTACAACAAAAAGTTCTTGCATATAAACATTTTTCCCAGATACTGCTTTTATGTCTACATTATTTAACAACGTAGTTGCAACTTACATATTCTTAGTTAAACATCTTCTTCTATTTCGCTTAGTTTGTAAGCGATTTTACGGGCACTTCAAATTCGTTAATCCAAGTCCAGAAAACGAACTGGGATATTAAATTAATTAATTCAGTGATTCTCATCCTGTGGGGCGCGTCTCCATAAGGGGCGCGAGCACACTAGAGGGGGGGCAAGAATATCCAAGAGAAAATATTATTTAAAAAAATTGATTAACTGACTGAAAGGAAAGCACACATGCACGGAGAAAACAAAATACATTTCGACATATTTAATAATTAACTTATTAAATTCCAAATCAAAACATACCAAATTAAAAACAAATTGAATAATTATTAGTGACTTCCTTGGGCTTGTCTTGCAGAGCAAAGGTTTTCGAAGGAAGGCTTAATATTAGAAATAGCAACTCTCAGTTCTGTTTCTATATTTAGCCGAGATCTATATTTTGTCTTCAAAGAAGCCACGCAGAAAATCCAGTTTCACAAAGGTAGGATTAGAATGCGAAATGCCCTTGTTTTTAGTGCAGAAAAACAATCCTCTACTCCTGACCAAAATGCAAATAGTGATTTATTACTCAATTGTCTTTTGTTTTTGCCACTTGTCGTGAAGTCTATGAATTTTTCTTCCTCATCAATTGAGAGTTCTTGGGGAGTCTTATGAAATGAGTCCCTAACCCACTCGTAACTTGCTATCAGTTTCTCGTCAGCAAGAAAATACTTTTTAAAATTCTTTGCGAGCATGGCTAAATGATTTTCAATGGTTACAAATACAAAAAGCATCAACTTTATCGCTCGTATCCAACATATGTGTACTTGCTCCTTGTAGTTGAAGCTTCAAGTTATTTAATTTCTCGAATATGTCGAACCAAAAAGCTCAATTTCACCACAAATAAATCATGGCGAAAATACTCGGCTTCCAGTCTGTTTTCTTCTTTTAGGAAAATGGCTGTTTCTTCTTTTAATTCATAAACGCAAATTATCATCGCGATATCAGCTTACAGTTTATAAATATCAGCCTTATACCGAATAAATCTTTACTGCAGAAAACGTGACTGAGTATAGAAAAAAAAAGGAAGTTTCTTAAACGAATGGTAAAGATTCTTTTGTCCATCTCAAAGAAGTTCTTTTTTTAATTTTGAATTTCTAACTAACTTTTTTCAATTTAATTGTGTTAAAATTAGTTTCTATCTGAGATACTGACTTCAGTATTTATCGATTTCCTTTAATAAACCCTTGTTTAGTTACTTCTTATGGGTACTCTTACTTTAAGACAGCAAATAAGAGCAGAAAGAAGACATCAAACATTCGAGTATTTTCCCAATAAACTTGAGGAATTGTAAAATGAAACTTCGCGTTTTTTTTTCCTTTTCTATTGAAGCCTTGGGCACTCGCGTTAAAAGAATGACCATCACAACTGATGATGCACAATGGTTGAATAATTCGAAATAGATTTTATTTAAACTTGCAAGAAATCTCTTTAATATTAAAAAAACCTAGATGCAAATAAATTAGAATAACGAATTTTTATAATGCAAGCAGTGGACTGAATAACTACTGGGTTTCAATAAATCATTTTAAAATTAAAGGTTTTCAAGCAGAATTCCAACATGCCAACGATAAGAAAACTAGTATAATAAAATATACGAATAAAATTATCATGGCTTTACAATCAAGACACTTGAAACGTAAGATAAGAAACGAACTCGGAAAATGCAACTGAAGTAAAGTTACATGTCAATGGACAAAGAAGCCTAACAAGTTGTAAATTACTACCAAAATTGTAACTTATTTCAGTATTATAACCGGTATTAAAAGCTTAACAATATTCATATCCAAAGTTTTTCTACGAAATAATACTAATCATGTTAAAAAAATAATTTCAATGTGTAATCAATTTATGGTTACTTCAAGCAATACCTTTTACGTATTAAGTTATCTCTTTTGTTACACAACAAACTTTGAACATCGAGTTCTAATGACCATCTCACGTCCACCTTTTACTCTGCTATAACAATTTTATTTATCACTTTACTTTTTTCGTAGTCATTTAAACATAATACTATTGCATATTTTTCACTTTTGCCTAGCCTATGTCGGTCAGAGTGCATTTGTGCTTGTAAAGAAAGTATATGAAATTTGAATATACATGTTTTCAATGAGATGAATGTGCTAGGAAATAACACTGGTTATTTGGAGTAAGGGCTGCTTATTTAATTAAATACGGTAAATTTACTTGCACCTAGGTTTGATCATCAGGATGGATGTGTCATCAGGTTAGGATGCATCATCTGAATTTTCCTTTTGAAGATTTGACGTATCTCACCGTTATTATAAGGAAAGATTTAATGATTAACAATACTTGCTTAACATTTAACTAATGATTAGTTTTAATTTAGTACTGCATCTCAGTATGTTGAATTTAATCCATACCATACAAGCCTTCAAAAAATTATTATTTTATCTATAAATTCTTAAATATGTGTTTCTCTAAGTCTATGCATATAAATAAAACCAAAAACCTTATCAAACCCTTATTAGTTTCTTCAATATACCCTGTCCTAAAAGTAGGACAATGGTATAATCTACTGCTAATCATTCTTACTTAGGTGGAATGAGAGAAGGCATCTTAAGCATAGTCACACGTTACATTTTTTACAGAAAGTTGTTGGTTTCGCGGGGCAGGTTTTTAGCTGGCATCTTCATTCTCTATTTTTGGGGTTTTTCAGAATGACATGTTCATTTTGAAGCTTTAGAAAATCTTCATTAACCTGTTTAAACACTCATTTTTCTACAAGATTGTTTTCGTGGAATAGAAAGTCCCAAATACGATACTATTATGTGTCTTCGTAGCAGGCTGTGAGTATCATCACTAAATAACTAAATGAGCTTCCATGGAGCAACACATCTTCTTTCAAACGCATTAACAAATAAAGGCCAGTACCACTTCTTTCCTTGAATCGAAGTAATGTAAGCTGCTGCATGATTATCTAATAGGTCACCTCCGTTTCTATATTTATTGTAGGATGTAAGGCACATTGGTATCTTTACCTGTTTTCTGCCCCCATGAACTCTCTTTTCTACGGTTGATAACATTTTTGTTTCTTCGATATTGGTTCGTGGTTTTCTTAGTTGCTTACTTCTTTTGCGTCTTTATACTTTTATTCTGGGCATTTGGAGTTTTCATGGTTTGGCTTTTAGACGTTGCTGCTTTTAATGGCATGCTGTCGATGGCTACAGATTATATTTTAGTTGGCTTTTCACCTTAGTAAGGTAAAATATGATGCGGGAATCCATTGTGGGAAGTTAGCAACCATAATTTATAACTGAATTTTACTAGTTTCCCTTTTATGTACATCTTGCATCCATACTTATTCTGTCCATTCTTTTGTATGTTCTGTCCATTCTTTTGTCTGTTCTGTCCATTCTTTCGTCAATACTTAAAAATTCAGAAAATAATCCAAATTGTTGAACAGCCTAGTTTAGCAGATCATAAAGTGGCCTCACTTCAAAATACCGATAACTCAAGTCAAATTAAAAGTTATTATTAAAATGAATGTACATTTTTGTTTCTAAATAACTTTTCTGATATTGCTTTGCTTACATTTAAAGTTCCAGTGCCAAGTACATTTTCCCAATACATCTTCTCTTGATGATAATCACTGTAGAAGAGAATTTTTATAAATTGCTTCATTTCATCGATGCTTATTTCAAAAATATGATTATTCTTTTGTCTGGAATATTTAATTGCTTCTTCAACCGTCAAATCAATCAATTTCAAATGTTCAATAGGAGATACACCAGCAATAAATTCTTTAATGGTCTGAATAATCTCATGAGGAAAAACCTTCGGAATACGTTCGAACTTGAGTTCGCATTTTACCCTTTTGGGATTAACGTCATGTTCTTCACTGCTGTTTGAAACTAAAATTTCAATTGTGCCACAAGCTCTTTAGGATTTATTTTATCATACATATTTCTTTCATCTTTCTTGTAAATGAAACATCAGTCTTCTCTGTGTCTCTCAGTGCATTGGGATCCGGAGGTAAAATCAGTGACTATGTCAACGGAATCACTATCATCTAAATTCCACGAAATATCCAAGGTTTCCTGCGCAGTTGAAAATTTACGCGATAAAGTACTAACATCATAATAATTTTCAAAAAATCAAGCATGCAAAAACGAGAGAAATTTAGTCTCATTTGATGAATTTTAGAATACAAACTGACTTCATGAGTCGGTGTTTCAAATATTTACTCAATCCCCTCCCCCACAGTTCACACACCTGTGTATCACGTGACGTGCACCTGCCAACTAGGCTAAAGTGCCTGGGTTAGTTGCAGAATAGCTGTGTTTGGAATGTAACAGAGAAAGAAAGGATTACTTCCATTACAAACTGATGGAGATTAGGTAGTAGTGGATTTTACCTTCGATCAGTTTTTAGGACAGTTAAAAAGGAAAGGAAAAATTATCTTTTAGGTAAAATGTTTTGACAATGTCTTTTGTATCGAATGTTACCTCAGTAATTTTATATGTATGTTTCTCTTGAAGCCCAAAATTTTATTAAACTTGTGCGTTGAGAACATAAGCAAAACAATTTTCCAAAATTTCCATTTTAAAAAATTAATAAAACTTTTCTAAATTAATTCTAATTTTCGATAAAGACAAATATATAGTTAAACACGGAATTTCAGTGATATACATTTTTACAATACGCATTTTTACATTATACATATTTTTCATACGTGGTTTTGCGACATTAATAATGTTATTGAGCGATGAAGAAACTTTGTACGGAAATGAAAAAAAGAATAAAATATAAAACAGGAAAACTTACGTTACATATTATATATATGTAGTACTAGTGTTTAACACCAGATGGCGCTGCTCATCATATAATTCGTTCTGATGTTTTCGTTTGGCGGTTGGCTTCGAGACGTATTGAAAGAATAACGACCTTAGATTTAAGGACGTAAACAAAAGTGTATCGTAGAAGCGAACTAAATTTATACCAACTTATCTGTAAAAAAATGTAAATACTTTACATGTAAAATTAAACATGCTGTCCTTTCAAGAAGTTTTTTAGATGTCTTTTTAAAGAAGGTAGTACGCCCCACATTTCATCAGAAGTGGGATTAAGGAATGCTTCAAGGAATTACTGAAATTCTACGTACGATTGCATATTGAAAAAACTTCGAAGATAGAAGGTATGTAGATTTTCTTTTCATATTTGACAACGATTTCAAATGAAATAAAACAAATCAACGTTGCATTGAAGAATTGTAAATCAGATAAAATTATAGAAATCAGAAATAGCGAAAAGAATCTTATCTTTATTGTGTGATATTGAAACTAGCTGAAAATGTAAATGAAGCCGAAACATCTAGCTCCGATGAATCGGAAACAGAAGTATTAATAAATAAAAGAAGTGAAGATTTTTCAATGCAGCCCGATATTTTTGATAAGAAAATTAACCTCGATTCTTCTATAGAGTGTGATTATGCTTGTAAAAATGTCACTACTGGAAAGACTATAATTCAGAGTGTTAACATTAATTATTCTGATATCGAAAGTATTATTACAAAGTTTAATGCAGAATCGCATGGAGATGTTAATCGATGGGTAGAACATTTTTAGAATACTTCCACATTGTTTAATTTGTCGGATTTACAAAAATTTATCTTCGCCACACGATCGATTAGCGGGAATGCAACATTATTTGTTCGAACAGAACCGGAACTCAATTCGCGGCAGAAATTAAAGAAAGCCTGATTAATTGACGACTTTTCTTTTGAAATAAATTCTGCTTATTTACATGGGCTATTAAATCAAAGGAAAATGAAAAATACTGAATAAGCTCAAGAATATTTTTAAAAAATGAAAGAATTATGTAATTTAGGTAAAATAGATGACGCCGCCTTAATACATTATGTTATAAGGGGAATAAATGATAGGCACAAAAACAAAATTATACTGTACGGATATAAAAACGTAATCGAATTTAAAGAAAAACTCAACGAAGTAATGAATGGCGATTTTGCAAAAAGTAAAGTTGCTTTCGATAGAACGGAAACGAAATATGATTTTAATGTTAAAATTAACTCAAAAAACGGAAATGTGCATAAAAGTAGATTGAAGAGTGATGGTAAATCTGATATAAAATATGCTGAAAATCGTAACAATAAAATTTGCTTTAAGTGTGGTTTGAAAAATCATATTCCTGAAAACTGTATTCATAAAGATAAGTTAATTAAATGTTTTAAATGTGAAGCTTTTTCTCATAAGGCTTCGGAATGTTCTAAAAGAAATTCGAAAACAGAAGTAGCCACTGTAAATGTTAATTTTGAATCGAAATTGAACAAAATGGTAATGATTGGTAATTTAACGGTAAAATCATTAATAGACACTGGGAGTCGAGCAACTTTGCTTAGAAAATCTGTTTTTGATAAATTGAATGTTGAAGAGTTACGTCTTTCGAATTCTTGATGGGGTTTGGAAAATGCCGAGTGGAACCATTAGGCTGTTTTAAAGAAAGTATTCAAACTGATGACTTTAAGTGTAATGCTGACATTTGCGTAGTGGAAAATGATGTTATGCCTTGTTACGTCGTCGTAGGACTTAATGTGTTAATGCAGGGTGAAACTCTAATAAATGAAAATGGAGTTACGATTAGAAATAAATCTCAGTGCATAAAAGAATGCACTTCTTTTTTTCTTCCAGTTGATTTAATTTGCGACGAAAACGAAGTAAATATTGAATCTGATATTCCAAATACTTTCAGAAATAAGGTGCAACAATTAGTTTCGAATAATGTACCGTGTAAAACTAAAACAACAAAAATAGAAATGAACATCTCGGTAAAAGATAATGAACCTATATTTCATCAGTCTCGTAGGTTGCCATTTTCAGAAAAAAGAATTGTTGAAGCTCAGGTAGCTGAATGATTAGCACAAGGAATAGTAGAACTTAGTTCTTCAGAATAATGTAGCCCAGTTGTAATCGTCAAAAAGAAAAACGGAACACTTAGTTTATGTATTGATTAGAGGAGATTAAATAAAGTAATGTAAAAGACAGGTTTCCACTTCCATTAATTGAACATATTTTAGATCGGTTGCAAGGATCACATGTGTTTAGTACGATTGATCTTAAAAATGAGTTTTTCCATCTTGACGTGAACAGGGATAGCAGGAAATATACATTATTTGCAACACACGAATGTCAATATCAATATCTCGAAGTTCCTTTTGATCTATACAATTCTCCTGCTGTATTTCAGAAGTACATCAATACCATTTTTCGAGCTTTAATTAATGATGGTACTGTTTTGCCGTATAAGGATAACGTAATAATCTTGTCGTCCTCCCTTGAAAAAGGAATCGATCGGGTCTTAAAGCTTGCTACTGAATGCGGACTCCAGATTAAGAAATCTCATTTTTTGAAGAAGCGAATCGAATTCTTGGGTCATGTTATCGAAGAAAGTAAAATATTTCCATCCACTTTAAAATCGAATCCGGTCCTTAATTTCCCACAACCGACTAATTTGAAACAAATTCATAGTTTTCTTGGACTCACTGGATAGTTCAGGAAGTTTATTCCAAAACATTCCATTATTGCTAAGCCTTTGAGTGATCTCTTGAAGAAAGATCGTAAATTTAGATTTGACAAGGAGGAAAGAAATTCTTTCGATCTGTTCAAGTCATTATTAGCTGAAAAGCCTGTCTTAGGAATCTATAACACCAGTTATGAAACTGAACTGCACACTGACGCTAGCTTAGAGGGATATGGAGCAATTTTAGTGCAGAAGTCTCCAAACAATAATAGTTTCCCCCCTACCTATTTCATGAGTAAAAAGACCACAGACGCTGAAAAGAAAGACTCTAGTTACGAGCTTGAAGCTCTAGCAATCATAGAAGAATTCAAGAAATTCCGTGTGTACCTATTGCGAATTCCTTTTAAAATTGTTACTGACTGTTCTGAGTTTGAAAAGACTATGTTGAAACGTGACTTAGCAACTCGTGTTACTCGTTAGGCTTTATTACTACAAGAATTTAATTATGTGATTGAGCATCACTCTGTGCTAGGATGGCTCATGTTGACGCCCTAAGTAGACCCCCTATTAACATTCTTTGCGTTTCAGTAGATAACATCTTACCAAAGTTAAAATCGACCCAGGATAAAGATAACGGAATAAAAGCGATTAAAGAATTACTTAAAATTTCTAGTTATGAAGATTACTGCGACAGAAATGGGATTTTATTTAAATTTGTTGATGGTAAAGAATTCGTGGTTGTGCCTGAAAGTGTGCAAATAGAAATAATAAGAAATCTTCATGAGAAAGCACTTTCGGGAGTCAAATATACTGAGAAAAACATAGAACAGTATTATTTTATCCCTAAACTAAGACAGAAAGAGAAAATATCATAGCAAATTGTGTTCATTGTATTCTTGTGAATTATAAGAGAGGAAACAAAGAAGGTCTCTTACACCCACTGCGGAGAGAAAATGTGCTGTTAAAACGTATCATTTAAATCACCTTGGACATTTGGATAGTACACATAAAATTATAAATACATTTTAGTGATCATTGATGCATTTACTAAATTTGTATGGGTTTATCCGACGAAGTCCACAACATCTGCTGAAGTCATAGCGAAGTTGGAGATACAAAAGGCTGTATTTGGCAGTCCTTTCCAAATAATTTCTGATAGAGGTACAGCATTCACCTCCAGCGAATTTGCCGATTACTGTTCTAAAGAGAACATTAAGCATCATCTGATTACTACCGGCTTGCCTAGAGCCAACGGTCAAGTCGAACGTATCAATCAGACTATCATATCAGTTCTTTCAAACTTAGCTTTGGAAAATCAGGCTCAGTGGTACAAATACACAAATGAGTTGCAGCAGGCTATTCACTCGACATACCAGCGAAGTATAGATCCAACACCCTTTGAATTGCTCTTTGGGACAAAGATGAATGCTAAAGGCACTAATCAGTTGATTGAAATGATCGAAGCTGAATTTCAAGCAAATTTTGAAGCTAAAAGAGAAGAACTTAGAAAACATGCAAAGCAACGACTATTTAAAATTCAAGAAGAAAATAGGAAGACACAATTTAAGGAGAAGAGAACCAAGACCTTACAAAGTCGAAGATTTGGTAGCTATAAGAAGAACATAGTTTGGTCCACATTTGAAATTAAAACCAAAATATCATGGACCGTACGGAATAACTAAAGAAGGGAATACTTATGACGTAGTCAAAGAAGGAAGTCACAAAGGCCTCAACTGTACGACGACATACGCTGAATTTCTAAGACCATGAAACAATTAATTGCTAGGACTACTACAGAGAGAAAAAATTGAAGAAGAAAAAGAAGTAAATTATGTATTTTTGTATGAAGACGAAAGCTTAAAAAAATATTTATGACTCTCTTAAGACGAAAGGAAAGACGCTTAATGACGAGAAAAAAAAGACGCCTAAGGAAGAAGGAGGTGATGCCTAAAGACGAAGAAACTGCGGTTAAAGACGTTAATTACTCTTTCTATGGCAGATAAAGCTTGAAGACGATGTTTGCTCATTTTCTCATTCTTGAAAGTGAACGACGATCAGGATTATAAAAACAGTTAACCTTTATTTTTATTATCTTTCTTGTTTTGCTTTTGCATTTTCTTTGTACTTGCAGTGTCGCCTGGAGGACCAGACGAGTGCAGGACGGCCGAAAGATGTAGTGCCGATGTTTAACACCAGACGGCGCTCAGTTGCTCATCATGTAATTCGCTCTGATGTTTCGGTTGGCAGTTGGCCTCGAGACGTATTGAAAGAATAACGACGGTAGTTTAAAGACGTAAACAAAAGTGTATCACAGAAGCGAACTAAATTGATAACAACTTATTTGTAAAAAGATGTAAATTAAACGTGCTGTCCCCACAAGAAGTTTCTTAGATGTGTCTTTTTAAAGAAGATAGTACGGTATATGTACATATATATATAGTAACAAATGTAAAAAAAGTTAATTTAGATTACATAGCAATAAAAGCAAATTAGAAGCTAACATAATTCATAGTGAGATTTTTAAATGCAATAGCAATAATAAATTCAGATTGATTATATTTTACTTACAATAATTGCTCAAAGTTTTGCACTGTATTAATAGTTTCAAATATTTTTCCCTAAACAAGTAAATATATATACAAAAGATAGGAATAGATAAGGCAAAAATACTAACTTTAATTTTCAATAAACCCTTCATTTTAATTGATTATTTGCTGTTTCTACCATTAAATGAGTTACGATTATAAAAATTTTCTCTAAGGTTCCTTATTTCGAATTAATTGTTCTCAGATGATTTTTACATAGCGATAATGACGCAGTAGTTAAATAACAATTCGTACAATAATAATTTTTAAGTTTGCGAATCGAAACTCAAACATTTAATCCAAATTTTAAATCACTTCTTACACATTCTAAATTGAACCAAAACTGATTTACACTGAAAACGATTTCCCTCTCAGACATGATGCATTTCCTACTGTGCTTTTATCGCATGCATGGTTTCGTTCTTCACACACTGAAAATTAGAAAAAATTATTGAAGCAAATGAACGCTCTTTGTGCCAAATTATCTGTGATTACGTTAAAAATAAAAAGCAATCAATTTACTACTATTCATTTGGTGAATCACATAAATCGGCTACCATCATTAGCAAATGCACTGTCAACTTTTAATTAATTATATATGTACAATGTGGAGGGAAAAAAAGGGGGGACACTTCTATAGCTCCCGTTCTACTGGGTCGATTGACGAAATTCACATTGCGTTTTCCATGTCCCGAAAGCGAGACTTAGGATATGTATTAGATTTATATATAGCATTGTTCTAATATAGGTTTTTTGACACAAAATGGGTCTTTCTGAAATGACATGCCAATTTTTTTAGATATAGAAATGTACGTCATGTACAAATATGATTTACAGCTATAAATATGACACCAGTGGCCAACAGGTTCAAACTACCGACTGCTAGTATGGTCGGTCCAAAGGATGTATCTTACTTTTGAGAATTTCTGTAAATGTAAAGTGATTATGATCTATTTTCCATTAGTAATTCCTACAATGAGGCTTGAAAACACCAACAAACTTATTTAAGCTAGTTTACAGGTATTTAAGTTTTTCTACAGTTAAACCTTTTTAGACATTGAATTAAGAAGTTCTAGTATAATCACTTAAGCTGGAATATTATAATTTTTATTTTATCTCATCACAAGAAAAAAAATATGTCGTCAAGAGTTTTAATCATATTTTTGGCATACATAAAACGATATGGAGAAACAAAGAAGTAAATAATGAAAAAAAGGACAAAAAAGGCTTTATTTTTTGCATCCATTAGCATTTTGAATAAAAATAAAACGTCCCATCGATCAATATTTATGACGAGCTTATTTCGTTATAAAAACCTATCACTAAATAAAAGGGATCACTGAATATTATGCCACATGATTAATTTATAAACGAAAAATAGCTAAATCCACAAATTCCTGAACTTTTTTGTGCCCAAACTGTGCAAAAAATTAAATCTTAATTAAAGCAACTTATTTTATTTATTAATTGTTAATAATATTATTATTTTCTTTTTTTTACTTGTGACGTCGAAGAAAATTCAAAGGGGAGGTAAGCATTATCTATTCATAATAATTAATTAATTTGAGTACGATTTTATTCTGATATATATATATATATTATATCAGAAGA
>KK121964.1:626094-718085 GCA_000611955.2 Stegodyphus mimosarum
CAAATTTTTATATACAATTTTGAAATTATATTACAATGGCAAACATCCATCATTCACCAACGAAAAATAATTTAAGCTAGTATATGTTGAGAACAAAGAGAGAAGGAGATCCTTTCTTAAGACGTGTATAAAAGGTGCATAAATATAAACAAGCATAAGATTATAACTTTTGAAAATTTTGCAGATTATCCGTGAAAAATATATTTGCATTCGTACAAAACTGGCATTTGTTAGAGGATAAAAATCAAACAAAAATAGATGGTCACTTTCTGGAATAGCCAATTAATTACTTTGAAACAAAAAATCAAAATTAGTACAAAATTAAAAACATAACATAAATATGAATTGAGATAATAACCATTCAACGTTTGAGTAACCTATAACATTCAATAATGTTTAATTATTAAAATATAATATGAAAATAGAATTTAAAAACGACGACGATTTCAATGCTAAATCTCACCTGCCTTGTTGAGACGGGTTCAATGCAAGCATATGGTTCAGCATAGTCTCCTTTATTCCCTTTAAAATTTAATATATATTTAGACACTTGTAAGAGACAAAAATTATGCACAAGCAAGTAAACTAATTATTAAAATCTGAAATTCTTAATAATCTAAAGGATAGCAAATAGAATAAATGTGAACACAATTTATCAAAAGAAACTTGTGTCCTTTCAGAAAAATAATCATCGATACCTCGGTATCGATGATTATTTTAAATATGAATCCTCTCTTGTGGATTCATATTTAAAAATTCATATTTGAAAGGAATTAAAGAACTGATCTTTTTCTTCTTTCCTATAGCAGTTAAAGGTTGATAATAACCTAATTGCATTAGTTTAGACCATAATATGAGGCTTTTTTAATAGTTTAGTTTTTATCAATAACGAGAATTGGTAAATACTTAAAATCATAATAGAAAATGAAACAAAAATTTAATGAATTTAGGAAATTTAAAGTACAAGGCAATAGAAACTCACGGAAGTTAGTATATTATAAAATTGTCTAGAGAAAAAGCAATTATTAAAATAGTTGCAAACCAGAACATTGTTTCCTATGGTTTGTCTAGGAAATATTTCTATTTAATTAAAAAAGACATGTTTTGTTATATATTTTTTATCACATTGAAATCGCAGCAGGTGTAATTTTGTACTAGCCTATGTGGTGTAAAAAAAATGTGGGGTGGGGGAATTTTTTAAAATTGTGTTTGCTTTAATTTCAGTCTAAGGCATTTTACAATGTCAATGTGTTATATTAAAATCATTCAGCTCAATGCAAACTATTGAATTCATACATACTCAGAAAATATAAAAAAATGTCTAAACTAAACATTCTAAACTGATTTTCTATGCAAAATTCCAAAAATTATTGGTAACAACTATTTAATCTAAAATCCAGATTGTAACTCATGTTTATTAATTTACTATGTAATTCTCTTCTGATTTTAAGTCTTAAAATAATATCTCATAGAATTTCATTTGCTTAACACCCTGTTTTTATACATGCTTATATACATGTTTAAAACATATGTAAATATGCTTATATACATGTGTAAATATGTAAATCAGATTTATAATCCAATTTAACAATGGGCTTTTAATTCCTCATTTTTAATTCTTCATTTTTAATTTTAATATTCTAAACATTGTATTTGTATCCTAAAAATTGCAATTTTGTATTCTAAAAATTCTAAAGCTTGTGTTACGCAGATGACGTAGCTAACTGGGAAATTGAACTCAAGATTTTGAGAACTGAAACTTTTCTATCCTAACCAAAACCTTTTGGCGCTCTCGCATATTGGATAAATGCGCACTTCGCTTCTACTTTTTGTGCTGCTTGAAAGCAATTTCGCTGCGCTCTTTTCCTATCGAAATCGAAACTGTAAACATTCTAGAAATGGACATGACTAGAGTGACAAGTAAATTGTGGCCACAAATGTCAATTGAAATCGAAATGAAGATTTAATCTGCCTCAACTGCCAAGTTTCTTATTCATTGTGGATCGGCATTTCGGTATTCTACGCAGTGAGGATTTTTCCACTTCAGTGTAGATATGAATTACGTGAATTGTATGTCTGTGACTGTTAAGTCTTTTCCCATTTTTTCACTATATACATGTATATTGCATACGTTTGTTCTTCCATGAGATGAATTTTAAAAACATTATCTATTTAAATTTATTTTACATTACATACGTATATAAATACAGAGAGAGACCGCATTTCCTCTCTTACTTTTCCCATTTTTCTAATTAATTTTATCGCCCAAAAATCGAGAAGGGAAATTTATGTGAATAACGTAATTTTTTAAGAACACGGTTACCTTAATAACGTAACAATTTTGATAAGAAGTAGCCAATAATGCAGGAATAGGGGTGGATAAACTGCAAATAATTAGCACTGTATCATTTCTTTAAAAGAAACAAGAAACTTAAATTCCAATAAAAATACATAGCAGTGTTAACATTACAATACATAATTAAACAACATCATTTCTAATTCTCTGTAACTTGAATTTTGACTCTGTTCTTATTCATATCCTTGCTACACCTTAGGCCTCAAGTCATTCATAAATAATTAGAGAAAGCAAATGTGAAGCTGTCTTATCAAAATCGTTGTTTGGATGTTAGTTCGAGTTTGCTTCGATGTGACTATTATGTTCTTTTATTAGGCTGGCATACGCTTCAACAGTTAAAAGAAAATGTTCGGCCTGAGCTTTTCAGGTAGTTTGAAAGGGTTTGTCTTTGTTAGTAAGACAAAAAGAATGACTATGTGCAGAAATCCATTTAAAATATAGGGGAGCTTATTCTTTGAACGCAGGAAGGGCCAAATGACGAGAGTGTTTATAAAATGTTCAGAATCAGACACTAAAATTTCTAGAGCGGATACGCAAGGATACATAAATACATACATACTTATGGTATATTTATGTCATAACAAGATCATTATATGTTTTGGTAAATTTCAAACTATGGTAACATATTGTTGTGTGCGTGTGGGTTCGTAACAAAGTGAATGCACATAGGTTCGATGCTAGGTTGAAAACGATGATTTTATCAAAAAAACATTTCAGAGTTCTGGAAATTTTAACAAAAACAGTCGTACAACTCTCCATAGTATCACGGAGTACAATCAATAGTTACACTTCAAAATACTAAGAACGTTAAACACAATGCAGTGCAAAGCGCATTTAAAAAGAGCAGTTAATCTGAAAATATTTCAGTACTGCCATTCACGCTGAACATAGTGAGAGTAGCTGCTCTCTTCGGTCTTGCTTCTCGAAATTAATGGAAGGTATAAGAGGGCCAAATTACGGTTACAGCTGCCCGTTGCAGTTATACAGGGATAGGACAAAAATATCGTGAAATGCTTGTCAAAACCGTTGCTAGCTTGGGGATATCTTGCCAATTTAGCGAGATAGCCTTTTACTCGATGTTAAATGGACTTGTCCTGTATTCTAATTTTTCCAGCAAACTTCGCTTCTCTAGTGTTTCATTTTAATTTATACAGAAAAATACAACCATATAACTGCACTAAAATCATCTACCCATGTACCAAAATCGTAACAATATATAGATCGGTGCGGGAAAGCTGAACTAAAGGGCACAGTATAGTTAAGTTTTGCTTTTAACATTAATATCACCCTTTCCAATGATATGGAAATCTGCTCGAGTTACTAAGTTATCGTCAATGAAACTTTAATCTTAAAGAAAAGGCAATAGTTGGCGTATTAAGATACTATCAAAAACAGAGAAAAAATAATGCAAAAAAAGAAGAACTGTTGGAATCAATCTGAGAAGTGGTCATATGCAGTTTCGTGAAGTAGGTTTGATACAAAATGAAAACTGGGAAACAAAATATAGGAATACGCTTAAAAGATTTAGCATAACCTTTTCTCTAAAAGTGAATGCAAATCTTAGTATCTAAAGAAAGTAGGAAAATATAAAACACTTTTAAATAGTAGTTTGAAAATGTTCCTGGTAAACTATAAAATAAGATCTTTCAGAATGGAATTCCACAAAAATACTGCAAATAATCCCTTGTTACGAAGCTTGATGTTTTAAAATATTTAAATTAGATTTATATGCTAAAATAATATTTCAAAGCATAAAATATGCAATATTAAAATATCATGATAAAAAAATTAAATATTATGTTTAGCATTGCAACAACTTCATAGCAAACTAATTGAAAAATGATCCATACAGTTGAGATCTTTTAGAGCGGAATTTCTTCAGAAATAATGTAAGTCCTCTCTTATTACGAAGTTTGATGTTTTACTATATTTCAGTTAATTTTATATGCTAAAGCAATACATATTATAAAATAAAAAAAATCTGCAAAATTAAGACATAGTAAAAAAAGGTAATTAATTAAAATAACGGATACAAATATAGAATTTAAAATTTCTGAAAATAAAAATGTCCTTGTTACATATATTTAATGCAGCAAAATTAAATATTGGGTGTAATAGTGCGCACTTTATAACTCACCTGCTGGACAAGAATAATGAGATGGTTTCGATGATTTGATGTTGAGTTGTTTGTTCATATCGCTCATCATTAACGCATCTTTCCTATTTTCATAATCTAAAAAATAATTACTGAGTTTTATAACTAGTAACATATGGTGATGAAATAAAGAGTATAAAAAATAAGGGAAAATTCAAATAACTGTAATATTAAAAATAAGATAAACTGGAAGCCTCTATATTATTTCTCAATTATTTACCGAAAACATTTAAATGAATAATATCATATATAAAATTAGATGTAAGAATAAATTTAACTCTTTCTAGTAAAAAAAAGTAATTAAATAAATAAATTAAGATTCTTTTGTGTAATATGTAAAACTTTTCGTCCGTTTAAAATGATCATTAGAGAGGAAAAATGTATTATTTTACACAATTACATTTTGTTTATAATAATAAAAGTTTGTTGTATAATAATAACAAATGTTCAGTTTAAAATGATTACAAACACCACATTAACAGCAAGATAACAAATAAAGGAAAATACGTTATTTTATATGTTTATATATTTATAACAGTTTGCTGCATAATAGTCACAGTTTTTACAATTGCTGAATATTAGATTTTGCTAAACTTTTATTTTACTCGAATGTATTGTTTCAAAATAAATTAAAGGTAGTGGTCTTGCTCTGTTACATATATACATATATAAAGATTTACATATATCCACTTCACTATTACATAGTGGCGCCATCTATAAATGAAAAATATAACAATTCTTTCTGTACATAAATGAACTTCTGATTTAAATGTTTAGTGTCGCCATCTATACGCAAATGAAGTTATTATTAACTAAAGCTTGTTCTTACCTAATCTTCCTTCTCTATCTTCAGAATGCTTTCGAAGACAAACTATAACGATAAAAATAACGATGACAAGCACCAAAGATGAAACTACAATTGGTATTACAAGCGTCACATTCTTGTAGAAAGGCAAATCCGTTTCTCGTTTGCCAAACGCAGGAGAAGAAGTTGGCACTGGGAAAGGAAGAAAAAAAAGAGTCTACGTTGCATTCAGAGATAAGTTGCTTGAAATTTAAAATAAATAAGAATAGGTAAATTACGTGCTTCTTTTAAATTGCAAGAAAATTTTTCGAAAATGAAATATTATTTAAGAAATATTTTAACATTTTTTACTAACATGATGCTTTTAAAATAAATATTAGACAAGGTAAACTGGTACAATATTCCAGTTATTGTTCGGGTAATTTATAAATAAATTACGAAATTTTCTTAAAGAAAAAATATTAAACTTAGGTAAATTTTCAAATCTATTGCTAAAAGAAGCACGTTGATGTTCAGCACGACCGTATTCAAAAAATGCTTATGGTTTAAATTGACCAAATCAACTATATTTTATTTATACTGAAAGCGTAAAGCTAAATGATTACAATATCTAGAACATTAAAAGTTAGACTTTTTAACTGCGCATGCTAAAACATATAATTGAAATAAAAAGAATAAGCTATAAATATTACGAAGAGCTTAAAGCATTTGTAAAATTAAAAACAAAGTATTTCATGCGTTAATTATTAATATGATGAAATAAAATCATTAATGACTTTATATATAAGACAATTACCAGAATTTAGATATGTGAATGTGTCGACGAGCAAAATCCTGCTAAATATCTTTAAAAAATAATTATATTTATTCTTATAGTTTTATATCAATATAATAGGGAGAAATAGATAAATATTTTCAGTTCATCTCAGAGTTCGACTTTTTTTAAACAACACACTTTTCCAAAATCTGTAGTTTATTTCTTTTATATTTAATATTACAAAATTCCGGTTAAAGACAATAATAGTTCTCACTTTAGTTTTACCTTTTACGCTTGATGATTTTCAATTTTAAATCATATTATATCAACCAAGCTCTGATACAGTTTATATTTACAAAACTATTTCATTTACATTTACAACTTATGTACTTTTGTGCACTTTCTTTAGAATAATGGATAAAAAGTAATAGCTTCTTGTAAAAGAAATAGAAAGGTGAATGATAATTCCTTTCAAGGAAAATAAACGAACTAAATATTAATTTAAACTTTATATAATGAAAGATAAGTATTGCGCTATAGTTATCATATAGAAAACTTACAGCTTATTTTAAAATTCAATTTAACGTTTTATGGATCTTTTGAACCTTACGTTCATACACTTTCATTATGTAAGAAACATCCCATTGTTTAATTATGTTTTGTTCTTGTATTCGTCTTGAAGCTTTAATATCAGAATTACCACTGAGAAATTTTTAATTTTATAAATGCATCCTTATAGGTCCGAGCAGTAATTTTACAGTTTCGTGCAACACAGTAAATATAACATTCTTATTTTCTTATTTTTTTATGAATTCAAAACTTTATTTTTGAAGAAATGCGATCGCAGCTTTTTAATTTTATATTTTATTGTTAATTTATCATCACAGAAGCCAAGAAATAAAATTCCAACTAAACATTTTCAACTGATGTACAGTAAAATCGATGATTCTCACTGACTTAAAAGCATTTCTTTTTAAATATTTCTAAGTAGGATACTAAAAATAAACTTTACTTGAAAAAATCGATAACAAAATTTCTTAATAAAAAGCGAGTTTTGTCAGAAGCTTTAAAAGAGAAGTTTCCACGAAAATTGATTTTACAGAAAACAATCCCGTTTAAAAGTAGTTCTGATACTTTTAAAGAATGAATGAAAGCAAGCTGAATAAATTCGTTTTACGTGATTTTTTTTCGAAGTAAAAATGCTACAGATTCGAGATATAAAACCTACTGGTCCCTGCTTTAAGGAAGCATATTTCTTCTTAGAAATCAAAGGAAGACATACATGATAGCTTTATACTGACTTTGAAAATTGGAACAAATGATTTTTAAGATAATAGGAACCAAGTTAGTATTAAATATTGTTTGAAATTGAGTGCTTTCTTTTACTATATACATGCCTTCAGTCAGGCAATATAAATAATCATATTTTTCGCACTGTACTCTTTCAGCTATTTATCCTGTGATTTTATACACTATATATATATATATATATAGTATTTCAAACTGTTTTTGTATCTCATAACATTCCTATTCTTCAATATTCTTAAATTATAATCGAATATAAAGGGCAATAAACACGTATAAAATCTTAATATTAATGCTTCTTACAGCAAAGTGTGTTTAAACGAATTTTCTGAACTTGCCTTAAAATTTTGTGTATTAACGAGTTTTATGAAAGCAATAAAAACGCATTTTTACATGTGTCTACATCTCGGGATTTTACTCATCCCGAGTTTAGATTTGTACCTATTGCTGATGCAGGTAACGTCCGGAACAAATATTCCCCTTGCGTGAGTCCTGCATCACTGTGAGCGGTTACCATGACGACGTATTCTCTGTCCGGCGAAAGATGCCGGACCACATAAAAGTCTCTCGGCATATCCAATTTCTCGGACACAGTAGTCCACTGGTTCTGGTATTTAGGGCGATGCTGCACAACAAAATGTCGGATGGGGCAACCACCGCTTTGCCAGGCTCCGAGATTCAAAGTCACTGAGGTCGAATTGGGTTGGAGGAAGGCTGATTCATGAGGTGACATCGGAGCTGCGGAATAAGGAATTAAATACATAAAACATAAGATCTTGCTAGTGAAACATTACATATCAAGTTATCAAAAGCAACATAAAAGTTAAAATTTCGTGACTGAATTTGAAAACTATAAAGTAAAATTAAGAGTCAAATCAGTTAGTACAAAGTGAAATTAACAACCAGAACTCTTTTGTTTACGAAATATCTGCTACCTCACAGGTTACAAAAATGCTGACACATCAATAGTAATGTTGAAAATAAATGATAAATTGCACTTCAAAACATTCGTACGGGAATCATCTGTGCACCATACATTTAAGAAATATTTAGATTAATAATTAAAGAAAATAATATGAAAAATTATGACCTTTCAGCTTGCGATTTTTAATGCAAAGAAATTTATAGCTAAAATTAAAATCGAAGATAAGTTCTTTCTAGAGTGACAGCATCCAACTACACTCACATTTGTGAAAATTGCAACACCAAGAAGGAATCGTCATAATTGAATGCAATTTAATACACAGTTGAGTGGTAGTGGTACAAATAAATGATTAAATGTTCAAAGCAAACAAACAAGAACAAGAGATCAGAATCAGTATTTTGTGTGGCCACCACGCGCCGCAATAAGTGCTGCTACACGACGTGGCATGGAGTCAAACAAAGTTTGAATGTCTGACTGAGGAAGAGCATTCCATATCGTTTGTACGCGTACCCAAAGTTCGTCTGCAGACGCAACAGGACGAGGATCACGAGCAAGACGCCGACCAATGACATCCCACACATGTTCAATTGGCGACATATCCGGGGAACACGCAGGCCAAGGAAGAAGCTGTACCTGCTGCGCTGCAAAGAAGGATTTAACAATCCGAGCAGTATGAGGGCGGGCATTGTCCTGTTGAAATACAGCGCCTGGCAAGCTTTGAAGGAAGGGAACAGCTTCGGGCTGTAGAACTTCACGGATATACCGGTTGCTGTTCAGATTGCCCACAATTCGTAGCAATTGAGATCGTCTATGATATGCTATGGCGCCCCAGACCATAACTCCGGGTGTTCGTCCACTGTGGCGTTCGATAATGCACTCCGGAAGGTGGCGTTCACCGGCATAGCGTCTGACACGAATGCGGCCATCATGGTACCACAAATTAAAGCGGGATTCGTCAGAAAACACGACATGCTGCCAATCAGCACGCCAGTCTCTATGCTGATTGGCCCATTGTAGCCGCAGGCGGCGATGGTCGTGCGTTAGGGGGATCCTGTATAAAGGAGTCCGTGCGCGCAGTCCACACTGCAGCAGACGTCTACGAATTGATGAAGCACACAATGAAACACCTGTAGCTATTGACCACAGTGCTGCCAATTGTCTAGAGGAAGCTGTACGGTCCGTCCGCGCCATGCGGACCAGGTGTCTATCATCGCGAGCTGACGTCACATTTCGGGGTCCACTCCCGGATTTCCGAGTTGTCCGACACTCGTCCATCCACTGCTTCCAAACGCGCATCACTGTGCTGCTGTTACGCTGCACACGAGAGGCTACTGCACGATACGACAATCCAGCTTCACGAAGGCCGATGATTCTCCCTCGTTCAAACTCTGTAAGTTGTTCAAATCTCGCTCTCTTTCGTCGACGAGGCATAAGTACAGATTGAGTTAACGTTTACCACTAGCAGATAACCACCGATAACCATACACGCCTCGCTACAGCCGTCTATTTATTCGGATCCATCAGCCGTTCAGAGGGCGCTGCTCAGCATACGCATGCGCTACGGATTTGCAATTCTAATCATTTGCATATCATGCGCTACTTTGCATTTCCTGAAAATTTCAGCTCACTCGCGTAAGTCCTTCATGGTGTTGCAATTTTCACAAACGTGAGTGTAGATGAAATTGTTTCTGGAATCCAAGTATTCGAAAATAAAGCTCAAAAACATTGCCACGTGGATCGAAGAAGAAAGGAGCATGAAGGGACAATAGGATTTTATCAGACAATCCAAGTGACAGAAAATGATAACGAATAGTGATGAAGGGGAGCTGAAATCTGCAGCCTAGCTGTTAGAATATACAAATGAATAGAAGTTCGAATTTAGTGAATTTACGCCTTTTTTAGTTATGCGCATAAAATTGTCAACGGGACACTTAAAAAGAGATATATAACAAAGATTTTCTAGCTTAAAAAGGGATTTTTTTAATATTTGTAAGTTTTGTTATTATTTTGATTCATTCATATTTTAAATAGTGCATTTTACATCATTTATATAAAACTTATGAAGAGTTAATTTTCAAGATATCTGTTCATTAGTCATTATTTTATGAGCATAGTTTTGGGCTATTCTGCGTGATTAGTTTGTCCTAAAGTACCCATGCTTTAATTAGTACAGATAAACGGAAATTCAATCTGTTATTCTGTTGGAAAAAAATGCTAAATGAATTGAAAATTGACAAAACTCTGATAATCATAATAGTTTACTACACTAAAAATTGTACTGATTTTATTTATAATAGCATGTTAATTATTACAATTACTGTTTATTACAACTGACTGAGTTAAATGTATCAGATTCGAAATACAGTACTACAAACCTTATTTCTTCGACTTAATTTTTTTTAATCATGGTATAAGGACATAACGTTTGAGTGTTATTATTTAAATAAATGCATTTTATCATCTTGATTTATACGAACTCACATACTGTTTATCTTTTGATGCACTGCTCAACAGAATGATTGAAACACCGTGAGAACGATTCTTCGATTTTCCACACTAAGTTTTGTGCACAGTCAATTTTCTGATGTAACAAGTTTGTTAGATAATTGGTACTATTATTTGGCTTTTTACTTCATAACATAAATAATCCAGACTTTGTATGAATCTGAGAATAGTTGAAAGAATATATTTTTCTCTTTGGCCGTATATTAATGAACATCGTGTTTTACATATTTATAGATATATTTTTTGTTCTATAATATAAAATCCTTCGTAATCTCCTGTTATGCGTCAATTTAGATATCTTTCTAAAGAATTATTCAATAAAATTTTCAATCTTAGAACACAGGAGAATATTGGAGAGGTATTTAAAATGAGTTGCTTCGTCGGTTGTTAATTGAAATAGGATTACGTAATTAGTAATTAATTCTAGAAATAAGTCAATATTCAATTATTATTTCCTCTTTCCAGTTACTCAGAACATCTTTGTACAGGAATTTCTTTTATTATAAATAACTTGTTTATTATAAATAACTTTGTGTAAGAAAACTAATTTTATGAGTCAACTAGTACATTTATGGACTAACATGAGTCAACTAGTACATTTTCTATAATATTTATGGAGTAAAAATATATTTTCAGATTATTTTTGATTTAATAAAAGGACACTGAGCTTCATAAATCTGTAGTGCCTTTGTAATTGCACATTCATGTAAAATAATATAAACATCTTTAAGGCTTTAAGGATTAGAGTTATATGCTCGTACGTTTAATCTCGCTTCTTGCATATAATCTCTGACTAAGTTTTCAATTTAAACTATGTTATGATATAAACGAAAAAAAAAACTTATATATTAAATTTGAAACTAATATTTTAAACTATATCTTTAATATTTTAAAATATATTCTTAAGTATTTTACACTACATTTTATAATATTTTATCCTAGATTTTTAATGTTTTAAATGTTTTAAATATTTTGAATATATTAAAATTTATTCTTTATTATTTGATAGATATTTGTTTTCTGTTAAGATTATTGTTTTTGTTTTGCCAATAAAAATCTAATTCATGGGAATTATTTTATTTCCGCCATTTATTTCTGCAGCTTTATACTTTAAATGTGTAAAATTAAAAATATTTTCTTATGAATATATATTTTTTCATAAACGTAAAATGCACAATGTATTATTAATATCTGCTGTTAATGGAAATAAGAAAATGCAACACTTTGATTTATTTTTTGCTTGCACAAATCTTACTACTTGCATTCATTAGCTATTTTATTTTGCCGTATCCAAAAATACGAAGTATTTTATGCACAGCATAGAAATACTTATTATTCAATTCAAATACATATTTCTATTGCAAAACTGCATTGACTGCGTTCGAATGTGTTACGAACTAGCATAATTATACAGGAAAATATATCAAAACGAAATATTCAATTAGAATAGAAAACAGAATTCTTGTAGCGCAAAAATCAACGAATAGTTCGAATTAAAAATTAATAACTTTTCTATCATAGATTACCTGCTCCTAAAGTTCGAGTCGAAACAGATTTACTTGGTTCTCCTGTCCCTAGACTGTTAGAAGCTGTCATGTATAAGTGGTAACGAGTGCCACATCGAAGGCCATTGAGGGTGTAATGGTCTTGCCTACTGCCTAGCCGCTGCTGTTGCCATTCTCCATCGTCAGTTTTAAAATGTAGAGTGTATTCTAAACGGAAATGAAATTACGAGAAATTAGATTAGCACATTTCAGGTCACTTTAGAATTTTGAATTAGACCGAGGTTAATTTAAGAGAAAGGTTATTAGTATTCAGTTTCACTGTAGAGCGTTTTGGTTATTAAAATGCACACTGCTTTAGGTATATATATATATTTATGTATGGTAATAAAAATGTGTGTGTTTACATCATTTGCTTTCAAAATGTTTTCATGTAATTAATTACAGAAACTCAGTATTTTTCTTTCTGCAAAACAGAATTCTTTCTAAATTCTAATATTACATTAGTCCTTTCTGGATTTATTCCAATCAGAGAAATTTCACACACATATTAAACGCAATTACTTTCGTTAAAAGTTTTTTGCATTATACATTTTTGCAATCGATATGATAAGAAATTTTATTGAAACGCAAAAGAGTTTAAAAGAAATACAAACGTTTTCAGTACTAAATGAAAATTAGAAATTGTTACTAAAAATTTACAGACCATATCCTAATAAAAATGTTAAACAAAAGTCTCTGAGTCTTACTCCTGTATGCCAAAATGATGTTTAAAATAACAAAATATAAATTCTCTTAAATTTATAGCAGTTATTTAACAGGTCTCCTTTGTTCATTCTCTAGATTCATTAGGATTTTTTAAAAACAGGAATCGTGAACAATGAGCAGGGCCCTAGCTGGGACTCGAACCTCTCGAATACGCTCAGAGTATGATGACCATTACACAACGAGGGCATGCTAGGAAAGCGGGAGAAATACCTTATAATTAATTATAGAACATAAAGCAAAGGACATAGGGTTCCACGATTTTCAGGAAAAGTAAAGCTTCCTTAAAATTTTAATCTAGTAGTCAATGAAATGAAATAACTGTAATGGATTTTTGAAAAGGAACTGTTACAAATTTTGAGTCATGTTTCATTAAGAGGAGAAATTAGACATTTTAAGTTGATATAGTTACTGTATGGAACATGGAGATAAATTTACTTATTTTGTTCTGCATGCATTGAAGTGCTAAACAACAAGCATGCAATTATAATATTTCAGAAATAATAAATTTCGCACTGATCTTAGTAAAATATAATGTTACAAGTAAATTTATATGTAACTTAACACACTGTTATTATGTTCTAATGAAAGTTTAGACACCTTTGAAATCTTTAATACTTTAGAATGTAGAAAATATTTAGGAAGTGCAAAAAATTTTTCACACAAACATTTTAGACAAAAAGCGTAAAATGTTACACAAAAAGCGCAAAATATTTAGGATTATAATGCACTTATTATCTTTTACTTTAACATTCCAAGTAGAAATTCAGTCTTATTTGCCTTGACCAATAATTTTAAACTAAATAACGCATGATTAAAATTTCCAATTAAGGTATGTTCGCATAAAATTTCGCCTTTGATATCTGGAAATGAAACAGAATACTAAAGCAATAATACAATAATAAATATAATGAAAGTTTTGATTGAAACAGGAAAGCAGAATATGAAATAAGGTAATTTTAAGTGTAGCTTAGGAAATTCATAAAAATAACATACCCTACATATTATAATATATATTAAACAACTTTGAGTTTAAAATTATATTGTATTAAATTTTCAAAATAGATAAAAATATAACTGTGTAAAAGAAATTGCCATAAATTTTCTTTGAACTTTTCTGTTTTTTTTATTTGAAGACCTAGAAATCATTTGAATAAAAATTATTAACTTGAAATTGCATAGGAAAAAACGAAAACTGTGTTATTATTTCAAAAACACGATATGCAATTCTAATTATAAACTTTTTAAAACAAACCAAAGAAAGAGGAATGATTTCATATTGACTGCTAAAATACAGAAACATGTTGAATAAATAGCAAAAATTTAATACATATTTTCAGCATATTTCTTGATGTATAAAAAGTAAAAATGTAACTTTTAAAATGGAATTTAAAGTTTCTTCATTTTTCTGTAGATTTCAGGATGCTTACGTAAAGTTTAAACTATGCAAAATCAGTAAAAATATTAAAATCAATAGTTTTATTGCATTTCATCGTCAAATCTTTCAAATCAATTATCTCAAATGCAGTTCTTTTAAATATACTAATATATTTAATTTCTGAAAAATGTGGATACTTTATTTATATTTGAACAATATATGAAAATCCTTGAATACAAAATGTAGACAAGAAATCACCTGTAATTGCAGATTTGTCTTTGGCGTCTTTCTCCCATTTAAAATCAATTGAAGAGGAAGTTGTTGAAATTATCTGAACTACGGGCGATGTTGGTGGAGCTAAGAAGTATAAGAAAAGGTTAAAGTGAAATATAAAGAAATAAATTATCTTCTTTCTTCTTTATGTTTTCTTAGTGAAGAAGCATTGTTTATATGATTATATAACTCAATTTATTCGATAGAATAACATGTTGCAGACATTTTATTCATAAACATTAAAATGCATTAATTTCTACCGCTTTGTATAAAAATAAACCTTTTATTTTTTCGCAATAGATAAATTTATTCATGGAACAAAGTAAAATGAAAGAAACGGTAACACGAAGTGAACATATAAATGAGAACACCACACTGTGTATATATTGAAAATTCAAAGCAAAGTGTACTTTCGACTCTAATTTAGATTAGAATTTAATTGTGTCTATCTATACCATAAGCACTATTAGAGAATACGATCGTGCTACAATATATATGCAATCATAAAATGTAAAATTTGCATAAGAAGAAAATAGAGATAAGAACATGCCAGAGATAAAAGAAGAAAATTAGAAGAAAAAAATACCTGTCTCTAATGTTTTTCCAATGATCTTCGTAGATTCTGGACCGGCTCCAGCAGAGTTGAAAGCTTTGATAACGATGTCGTATTGTGTAAAAGGCTGAAGGCCCGTAATGTATGTCGACAGCTGTTCTTGAGCTTTCTCAACTTGCTTAAACGTGTAAGGTTCTTGGCTCGCAGACATCTTGTAACCAACGTAATAGCCCTTGATGACTCCGTTTCTAGTCTCTTCAGGTGGTGGCTAATGAATTGATATTCAATGTAAATATCTTTAATGCATTTTTCTACTAGTTCATTTATGCAAATAGTGTCAGTTGTTAAAGAGATTTAATTTCTCTCGATTCAAGTTATTTCATCACCTAGCAAAGGTATACGACAGAGTTCCTATATTTAGCGAGATTCACAGGGAAATCCTATGAATCTAAACAGAAATTTGTAAAAAGTATAAAATGTGGCGATAATATACCATTTATTTTTAAATCAAACAGCATTTAAGTACGATGAATTATGACAGCTATGTTTTTAAATCAGATTCTTTCAAAAAAAATGTAAGAATTTCTCTCCGGGATAGAAGAAACAAAACTCATTCACAGTATTTTAGGACATTTTTCAAATTTCTGTTTTATTTTCAGTTTTATTAAGAGATAAAAAGAATGCATGCAGTTTATTAGATGTGCAAATTTTAAGTATGTATGTATCCATAATTACAATGATACTATATTAGGTAGCGTTTTCATTGAAAAGCTGACTAGTATTCTAATTATTATAATGATAAAGGCGTAATAAATTTTCGACATATAATCCAGATTTTTATCACAACCAGATATATTTCAGATAATTCAACTAAATCGTGCATTATGGGAAAAGTTATATTTTATAAAAACGCTTAATGCAAGCAGTTTTGTATTATGATATGCAACCCCAAGTATTTTGCAAGAATATTTGGACTTCCTAGAGTGTTTTATACACTAAATATTAATTTATTTATTAAAAGGACAGTGCGTGAGATAAAACAAAGAAATCTAAAATTACATTTAGCTTCTGTTTTATGTAACACTTTTATTTAATTTTTTAATGCAGTTAGTTATGAAAGAATAAATGCTAGATTCATGAAGTTCATTCAATTTCAAGTTGTTGCTTATGAGTAACAATATCTATTTTTGTAGTGAAAGGATAAAAAATTAAGTTGTATTTCACATTATTTAAAAAAAAACTCTAAAACAACGTATCTTAAAGTTATTAAAATAATTTCAAAAGCTATTATACGTTCGCACATTGTTAAACTATCATTCATTTTTAATTATTCTGATATAAAAGAAAAGTTTCTGTGAAATTTCCTAAAATATTCGCACTTTTATCATATTTCGACCCATGTGGACAAGTGCAAAATTGCAAAAAAAAAATTCAAAACGGCTTTGTGCTGGAAAACAGAAAGAAATTTTAAATATGGTAGAATTTTTGCACATCTCACGTAGTGAGAGACAACAGGTAATCAAATTCTTACCTTTAAAGAATTTTCACGTGTTTTATTAAAATAAAACTAATTTTCAGTTAAAAATTTTCAGCCAAGAATTAATAAAAACTCTGTAAATTGAATAAAAGAGAAGAAGAATTTCGTTACTTTATTAAGGTATACAAACCACAATTTATATGATTTTGTTTTTTATCTGCACTGCAGATTTGTGAAGTGAAAGGAAGTTCCCAACAGAATCCCTGCGCTCTGGAGACGATTTTTAAAGTCTCTGAAAGTATCGCTAATGAGATAGGATAAGTTGGTAATGGAAAAAAAACTGTTTCTCAATTTCCATTATAATGACGTTTTATTCATAAGTACCCATTATTACAGAAATATGAGTCCTAAGTGGTTGAGTTCAGAGTTTACAGCTGCCACTGGAATTTTTGTATTGCCTTCAAAATTATGAGCAAATAATGCTTATGAAGTCCTTTATGCAAAACACCAATGACCTGTTCTGCATTGACCTCACAAGAGAAATCTAAAATAGCACAAAAATAAGATCTAAGGCCTACAAAATTGGGCCTGTACCCACTTTAGCGGTGAGTCGAAATTCAGCTCAGTATCTTGCTCCATCTCTCTTTGCGTTTAGAGATATCCAGGGATACAGTATATTTCCATCAACTTTAAGTAAAATTGTTGTCACAGTGGTGCAGATATGCTGGCACGTATATATGGTAAACTCACGCTTCCATTCTGCAGACAATTTGATTTCGGCCCCGAGGAACCGAGCTGAAGTCCTACAACCGAACATGCTGCTAAACGTTTGGAAATACATGTATGCAGGGATAAACTACCATTAAAATCTGAGGATTTGAATCCTACAGACATTATACTGGACACATTTGGAAAAGCTACTGAACAGCAAAATTTTGTTGTTAAGTGCAATATACAGAGTTTGACTATTTTGGAGAGCATAAAATTGTACTAAACTCCTAACAGAGATAAAACAAATTATTGCTGTGTTTGAAATGAACTATAAAGCATTAAAAAGGTTTAAAACAAATATTTTTTATTTAAACATAAATTCTGAATATAAATGCTTTTCTTGGGTTAACAGTATCACCCATGACTTGCGCAGATTTAACTAAAGTAACAAGCAAATTTAAATTAAAATGCATTCTAGTTGTCAAAGAGTACACAAGTAAATTTAAATCGAAGTTGGCTCAAAACTCTACCCGACGTAACAAGTTAAATAATACACTGCCAAGTAATTGCAATCTTATCAGAGCTAGCAAACAAAGTAACGTGACTTCGAGAGGCAAAAACGTACTCTATCTTACAATCCAAAATCCTCAGATTAAATCTCTAAGTCATTAAATTTCTGGTGCTGAAACGGAAAAAGAGAAATTATGTAAAGGCTGAAATTATAAATAACATGTTAATGCAAAATAATGGCAACTCTACAACCTCACTGAGAGTAAGAACTTGCGTTGTAATGTATGTATACGGGTCAGGGAAGGTTATATTCAGAATGAATTTAAAAACATTGTTTTTGTTTCAGACATGTTCTTCTTTTCCTAAACCTTCATCATGACATACTATCTGAATTTCATTTCTTTCTATGCATCATTTAGGGATCATACATGTTCATTTTTTGATTTCTGTATTTTTAGTTGTATGCTTTTATCTTAGGTATTTATCTGAAATAAAGTCATTCAGTCTCATTCAAGGGGTTTTCAGAAATCAACGTTTTCGTGACAGTAATGATAATTTTAGACTATTTATTTTTATATTTTCTTTAAAGTTTAAAACTGAATTCAGTGTACAGGTAGTTCATATATATACATATTATAAACCTAACTATTACTACCCATTATAAGACTACTAACTTAATACTACTAACTACATATTATAAACCTAAATATGTAAAATACATTACTAACTACATATTATAAACCTAAATATGTAATTAGATAGATTTTATGCATCAATCAAGAAAACTGTTTCCAGTTATCCATATTTTAGATGAAATGTATGATGCGTTTAAAAAAGTGTATTCGTTTTAGAAAATGTTTTTTGTATATTATGGTAAGCTTTTTAAATCATTTATGTATACAGAACAGCGGATACAGGACTTTATGCAACCATTTCGAAAATATTATTTGTATTTTAGAAAATTATAATCGAATTTCTTTAAAAGAAATCTGGCAGGCAATTACTTTCCAGGTGACTTTCATTGACTGAGCACCAGTTGAATGCACGTGTACTTCAGTTGGAGCACCTGATGGAGCTGTAAAAGAAACAAAGATTTTATATTTTTTATAAATTACTCAACATATTACGTCAAAATTATTCTATACTTTTAAGCCTAAAACTGCAACTGTATAATTCAAACCAGCAGAATATCTTCATTTCAGTGTTTCATACCAGTTGAATTATCAAAAAATATTGCCTCTTCAAAACTCATAAACAATTGAGTAAGAAGCTTTATGTTTAATTAAATCTAATTTCAGTTTGATTTCTTTAAAAGAATCAGTAAATTCATAGTCTCTTCAATTTATAATTTACAGTTTGATTTCTGTTATCACAAACATCATTATTTTTTTTAAATGTTATAATTTCTTCTATTCTTGTACTATTAATACTCTTTTACTGTTGATGATTTTCTATTATTCTTAATTTCTTTTATTCACAAAGTTTATTATAAGGCAGATTTCTGTGAAACAGAGTTTCGTATAAATGAACTTTTCACAAGGCATATAGTCAATGCGTATTTTTTACAATATAATTAATTCTCAATCACGTCATTCATTTTTAAGTTCCTTACATTCATTTACATATTTTTAATAAAATTTTTGATATTAAAAAAACTCTTCTTTGATCTACTTCCTTTTGATAGACCTTTTTTCTCGTGTATTACATTGTATGCAAATAGTAATTTCCTAAGTAGATATGTATTTTATTTTGTAAAATATAATGAATTCACGAAACAAACAATAACACTTTTTAAAATTTCAAAACCTTTTGAAACTTCATATTCTTTCTCCATTACAAACAGAATAGCTGAAGTTCTCTTCATTACACTTACTTTTATAAAATAATAAGAAATTAAAGTAACAAGAATCCAGAGAAATGGCAGAGAATTCTAATTCAAAGCATGGAGAATACCACAAATAACAATAACTTCTGCAATTTTATATCATTATATATAAGAATATCCATGGTCAATAAACATTCCCTAACATTATTATATTTTCAGAAAGTTTTATTTATTCCATTTCACATACCAAAACTATTACTGTTTAAACATCTAAAATAACACCGTCATAATTCAAGCTTTCAAATAACTGTTACTATTGCAGGAATTTTACGATTTTTCTCAAGGCTTAATAAGCATTTTCTCAATAAGTTCTATGAATTTATTGCAAATTTAAGGATTTTAAAGTTTCAACAGATCGTGAGGAAAAACTGTGTGCGTTTTTAAGAATTGAATATAATATTTAGGTATGTATGCATTTAGCTTACATACATTACACGCTTAGCAAAAAAAAACTTTTCCAGTAAAATAAAAAAATATTTCATTAAAGCGTATATATTAACAATTATTTTTTTCTAGAAGAAATACTCCGAATGGTTTATGCATAAAATTCATATAATATAGATCGCATACTTATATATATATATAATTGCGTATGAACCAACATCTGCATTTTCTAAATAATGCCTTTTCATTAAACGTTTTAAAGTAGGAAAGGTAGGAAATCCAGCAAGTTGCTAAATCATTTAAAGCATATTATTTATTAAACTAAACTTTCGGAGTTGACTTAATTCCATAAAGCTTAGTAAATTAGCTAATATTTGTTGCTTCCGTACTCTTAAAACTGTACAGCTATACATAATTTTCTCTGTCTTGATAATTACTCGGAATTCTTTTTAGTCAATTTGAAAATTATATAAAGAATTTTTATTTTTGATAATTTATAATTGTCTAAGCAAAGATCAACAACAAAGGTACAGATTAAAGATGCACATTACTTTCATGCATAAAGCAAAACATTAAAGATGTGGGCATGCCTGTGTTATGCAAAGAACATCTATAATATCTATAACTAAATATTTAATCACGTAAACATATATATATATATAATATATGTATATATTAAATTTACATATACTACTACGCTCACTTCATTTTTCTACTTTCTTATTGACAGTGTTTCCCATTTAATTTAATACAAGATCAAATCATAGAATTTAAATTAAAATCGCCCTTTTAATGCATTTTTAGTCTAAAGGGGAGTTAGCTCATAGACTCGAAACGTCATTTAGAAAACAGCACATTAGACTCGAAACGGTATTTTGCGTTGAATCACTTTTCAAATTGTTGCCACCAAACATTATCGCTCTGTATAACATTTAAAGGAATTAAATAATGAAGAATCTGTATGAATGTACGCATGTTTCTCCCATTTTAAAAAAACAACGGTACCTAGAGCCGTCAAATTTTCAATAACGTAGCCCTCCACCCGAATATGAGCACTTGGAACCCCGAATTTGGAATCTGGAATTTCGCTTATAATTTATTTCATATTTTGTAAAACTTTAACAAATTTTCGATTAACGAATTCAATGATTTCACAGGGAGCAATGGCAACACTGTACAAAAAATTATTTCCGACACGAGAGACTGGGTTTCGGAAATTCTATAGATATGCTGTTTTAATATTTTTAGCAGAAAGGAACATTACCTCAAATGCTGTCAAACTTGTATGTGTGTGTAAATAAACGAAGCGCCCTTTTCGGCATAATACAAAATCTGAAAGACCCTGTGTTGAATAAAAATGCAATTTTTTTTAAATTTGTGTTCTGATATTTAATTTTAACAACATTTCATAAATATGTGTAGCAGTGTAACGTTAAAGTTAGAATCTAACATTTCCTAACAATTTAAAATAAAGTAATTTACACCTACTTTTGACTACTGCAATGTGATCGAATATTCAAGCAATGAGTAACATCTAAATTAAGATGCTTAATTTTTAATTCTAAGATTAAAAATTACGAAAACTATCTTTTCGCTTTTGTCACAATATGATTGCTCTGAGCGTAATTAAAAAAATATGCAAGAGCTTGAGTATCAAAAAACAAAAATCAGCTTCAATTTATTTTTTACTGACAAGATTAATGGGTTTTTAAATACATTTAGGACAAACTGTGCATACTATTTCTCAAATAATATTCAAATGATTACCTTCTTCTTCCGTTGTTATTTCTAATACATCACTTGGTTGACTTCTACCTAGTGCATTTTCAGCTATGATTCTTACATAATAAGTTGTGACAGGTACTAATCCACGTAGAGTAGCACTTGTATCTGCACTTGAAACTATCAGTTGAGAAGTTTGACCATTCCAATTTTTGTCTAAAAATATAATGTAGTAGTATGTTAACATGATGAAAACATAACAAGTCTAACAAAACCGTTTTAAAATAAATTAGAACAGAGAATTGAAATAAATTACACAGAACCACAAAATGTGAAAAATGTTTTGTTAAGAAAATTTTAAATACCATACTTTATAACATTTTTGTGCTGTATAAAATACTATTACCAGATTTCTTTGTCTCAGATTGCTTTTGAGTAATTCCCGCTTTTTTGATAAATTTTGTCAATAAGCCAAGACGATTAGTGATAACTAGCTTAAATAATTATTCTTCCATTTTCTTCGTAAATTCCATATATATTCCATAAATCTCATTTCATAGTTTGTGAATAATGGGTTAGTATTCTAATTTCCATTCTAACTTTGAAAGTGATTCTATTGCAATGCTGTTGATAAATGTTGATAGAAACGTTTTCCTGTTTTCGGCTGGAAACAATTGTGATGGGTGTCTAGAAAATGAATCTTAAGCGAGGTTTAACACCTCATTATTTTATAGATTTGCAGTAGCTTACCGATTATTTCTCTGTGATATATCTACCTATTCGTTATAGAATAAGTCTTTCACTACATATTTAAACAGAATTTCATACAACAGATTCAACCTTATTCAACGCAACTTTACCGATTGAGAGTTTTTCCTATCTTTTTCTTTGTTTCGTTTTACTTTCAACTGAAAATATCTCTATTCTGAAAAAGGCTGTATTTTCCGATCTGAAAAAAGTTTGCTTTTGTAAAACTAGAATTCCATTTAAAATTTTGAATAAGAAAACAATTTTAAAACGAATTAATTATATTTTCAATTGCATTTGGTATTAGTCAAATGCATCTGATATGCTTGGGTCCTTTTCCTATTCGAATTTTGAAGTTAGTTCTTTTTTTTCTTTTCAGTTTTACTGCTCGAATGTCTTCCAATGTTTTTTTTAACATTCCGTTTCAGTCTAGAAGAGATAACATCAAATAAATAGGTATCTTCAAGCGAACTTCTGCTCTTTATCTAAAACTATATTATAGTCGAAGAAAGGAAGAATCTCTAACATTAAAATTCATCTTGTTGGCCTCTGTCCCTTGTTGACCTCCACCCCATCTAAAAAGATGTTTTATCATTTACTTTGTACTTGCAAAATATTAATTGGTCAAAAAAAGTCATTTTTAATTTCATAATATAAAAATAAATGAAAGATGCTCTCTTTAATTTAAATTTTGCTAATTTTGAGAAATTTGGCTTTTAGAGAAAGTTAATCCTTTCCTTTCTTTGCCTTCAAATTTCTCATTAATTTTACTTTTGATATAAAAAGGCAGAAATCAGACATTTTGAAGACGTATTGAGAACAAAGAATCTATATTTTAATCTCTGAAATATCCTTACTGGATTACGATTTTTAATATATTATCTATTTTCATCTTACTTATCAGTTCTCAAAATAATTGAACGATTTTCTTGCTTTCCATGCGAGTCCATATGTTTACTCCTTAATTATTTACTTAAGTTGTAGCATTATCAATATCAGATCTCTAGAGATATGTCATTGATATTTCTCATAAAATATATACAGATAATAAAATGTAGCGCACTTGCATATAATTCTTTCATCTGCGCAGCGTAAGTAAGAATCGCTGATATTTATACATGTCCATTATGTAACAGAATACTTTAAATCTTGCTTTTGAAGTGCCTATGAGTAGATGTTATTCCTTAGGAGTGAGTTGATGAAATAAACCTCCAGAATTAACGCTACAGCATCGTAACCAGTAAAGATAATCGCACTGACTTTCGACAAAGAGCAACAATTTCAACAGAAGTTGTATTAAAATAAAAAATCACATGAGAAGTATGTAAGATGATAATTAAAATATGTAGTATAAAAACAATAAAAAAATAAAAATGCTGTGCAACATAATCTCTGTTGCTTAATTAACTATTCTTGTAACTATTTCCCCCCTTAATCTCCTTCGTGTGTATGATAATTAGTCCAAAGGGGCTTTGTCTCTGAATGACTATTGTTTTCGTTTTACGATTTTGCGTCAGAAACTTTAAAAGTCTGAATCACTTTTGAAACTGTTGCCACAAAACATTGCAGCCCTATATTATATTTAAAGAAATTAAGTAATGAAGAATCTGCATAAATATATATATATTTCTTCAAATGTGATAAAATAACGGTACCTAGATCCATTCAATTTTGAATAACGTGCATTTCCACCCGAATATGCGCATCTGGAAGCCCGAATTTGGAATTGCTTTATTATCTATTTCATATTTTGTAAAACTTTAACGAATTTTTTGATGAACAAACGATTTAAAAGCGAGCAATGGCAACATTGTACGGGGAAAAAACCTTTTTATCTAAAGCGCACGGAATTGTGTATCAGAAATTCTAAAGATATACTCATTTTAAAATTATTTTGCGATATTCTTGTTGAACTGCATTTTATGGTTTAAGTGCGAAGAACATGATATTTAATAAATAAAGGTAACTCACAAAACGTTAAAAAACGCCCCTTTGGACGTAATTTAAAATCTGAAACCTTTCAGATTTTTTTTTCTTGTTTGTTTGTTTTTATTTGTTTGTTACTATGTAATCGCAGTGTTCAGTCAGTCTGAAGGCAAGGGATCAAGGACAAGCACCAACCTCTGACGCAGAGCAGTAGTTTCAATGGAAACTCAGTTACAAATAAAAGGAGATATACAGAGAAACTACGGTTTCATAACTGAAATATGAATCAGAATATGCATAAAATCAGTAGCAAAATTATTTTCTGATGTTTATTTTCTGATTTCTGTTTTCCTATATTTACAATTCTTCTTCTCCTTTCTTTTCGTTTTTCTTTTCCTGCCTTAATATTATTTAATATTTAAGAACACTTTAACTAGACGTCATTCGTTTTACTTCTTGGATAAGCGCTTGAAGAGTCTCTTATTGGTATTTTTTATTGCAAAATGAAAAGAAACACAGCTATTCATAATAATACTACACTTTTAAATCTAAAACGCTGTTCTCACTTTTTACACTCATTACGTTTATGCCTTTTATCGCTTTGCAGTGAGAAATCTTGAGAAACCATTATTTTTATAGAAGTTAAGGTAAAAGGCAAAGAGCTTTATAACATAATGAAAAGTATATAATAACCTGGTAATTGAGATTTCTTTAGCAAAAGAAAATAAAGCAGTTCTCGAGAACTTAAGTATTTTATTTCAGAACAAGTCACTTGTAAAATGTGCAGTATGCTCGTCGGTATTCGAAATCCGGACCTCCAGATTGCTAGTCGGACTTGCTTCCAATTATACCACAAAGGCACGTGATACGTAGGGAGAATATACATTATATTCCCCACCCTTAGAGGGCGACTGGGAAGGCTGAGACCCATTTGCCAAATCCTGATGTTGGCGAAGCTTCCACCACACCACGGGAGACATCGTCAGACGTTTTACCTTGGGGCAGAATATCGACGATCCATTTGTCAAATCCGATGAATTATCTTCAAGCACATTTTAGTTAGAAAGTGTGCTAGCAAGCCGGCATCTATCATCAAACTATCGCTTCAAGAATTGTCATCGTTTCGTCCGCCGTGACTACGCCAGGGAATTTCAAAAAAAAAAAAAAGGGGATAGAGAGAATGAAAAAATCTCGAGAATGCTTAGTGATTATTACAAGTATCTAGCTAGTAATGAAAATTTGCTATTTTATAATTTGGAATGAATAAGTAGTTAAAGAGAATTGTAGTGTAATCATTCTTATATACTCACAAAGTAAGAGAAAATTGATGGTATATAATAATAAAAAAAAAAAATAAAAAAAAAAAAGTTCAGATGATATGGTGAAAAACAAATTGTCAAAAAGGTGATAAAAATGATACGATGTTGAAAAAATTTTTTTTATAAGAATTGGTAAAAATGATACAATATAAAAAAGAAATTGTTAAGCAACATATAGTGAATAAGCTGTTAACAACAGTGAAAGATTGTATGAAATGCGAGGTGTACTATGTTACAAATATAATGTGTTCACGGAGTGTAGTGAAGATTTATGCTACTGTATGTGAAACATGTATGTATTAGTTCTTAGTTAATTTTAATTTAATTCGCATGTGTAGCAACTTATCCCAAATTTTTTTTTCATATTTATGCCAGACAATGATATTTTGATAATTTAATATTTGATCTTATGTGAAATATGCCAGACAAGTATATTTAATTAAGCTCATTATGATGAATTCTAGTGTAAGTCAGACAGATATGTGATTGAGTTTACATGTTCTAATTTAAATGTGTGCCAGATCTTGAAGTTTGAAGTCACGTGATTTCTAATTATACCAAGTTCCATCTACAATCAGTTTTGTGCCTCATCAAGATTTGTGAACTGCACTAAGTCATTTTTCTTCTTTGGCCGGAGGGAATGTGAAGGCAAGCCTCCACATAAGATGCTAACTGCAACCGACACTGATCACGAGGCGAGATTGAAGGACGGAACCGGTTTCTCGCTCTTCTGCTGCTGGCGCTCGTCGAGGTAGGACGCCCTTATGGGCAGTCCTGACCGGCGGAGATGTTGTTCTTTCCTGGTTACACGACTTAGCCATTTTTCATCCTTTGAAGTTTCATCTATGTACATATATATTTAACGAATTTCTGTGGTAAAATGCCTCATATTGCCTTGCATCGAGAACCATCTGCTGATAATATTTTGTTACGGAAAGAAATTTCGTGCTGAATTTCATCAGACTCTTGTTCGTTCCAAGAATTCATATTGCCACGTGTTACTTCTTCATGTCTGAACTCCGGATTGGTAAATGCATCTGATTGAATTTCATCGTATTTCGAAGTGACTTTATTTAGAGTAACTCTATTGAACATGCTGTCAATGCAAGGACAGTACACGCGCAGATTAAATAAGATTCTTCTGGACTTCGTCTAGCACTCACGAGTAGCTTCATGCATGCTTTGTATTAGTTATTCCGTCTGACACAGTGTATTTTTTTTATCTATTTCTTTTACAGTCTGGCTAATTAATAAATTTAATTTGTTTCAACGAGATCATGTAGCTTTCTTTGGGGTAAGTTATATTCTTGTTTTTGTACTTCGATCACGCATTTTACCCTTACAGTCCTCTCTAGTATTATAGGTTATTGCGGTAACACAACGTTTAATATTTATTACCTTTACAGTTCTTACCAATATATTTCAGGTTATCACGTTTTGTTAGGTACACCTCATCACTACAGAAAGTTACTATAGTTGCACTATATTTTTCCTCGGGAGCCACTGTAGACACGATTAGGCACTTTATCTCGCAGCAAGCCATGCGAAAAAAGCTTTTGTACGGTAAGATCTTGCTCAATGACATATTTCTAATACACGTTTTTTTCGTTAAATAAATATAATATTCTAAATAATGAATAAATGCATTTTCTTGAAATGATAGAAACAGGAAAATGATCATCCTTTTGAAAAGAGAAGTAATAAAAAAATATCTTTTATGAAAACTAGTTAAATATTAGAAACTAATTTGAAACCATGAGTTACTTTTGTCACCCTTTAGACTGATTTAAAAGTGAAAATAATATTTCAGTTTAAGAGAATAAAATTTGTTTTGTTTTGTTTAATTCTGATTGCGAAATTTAAATATTACCTAAGAATAACCAATAAATCTGAAATCATTTATATTATTAAAGCTTTCTTTGATTACATTATTACAGAAATATTCAATCATTATTTAGTCATGAGCACATCTTTAAGCAATTAATTAAAGTAAATTAAAAAAGCTATGCCGAGTGCAAATTAAATGTTATTATAGTTATAATGTTAGATACTAGATGGCGGCACGACCATCAAAGTAAATGGAAAAGAAAATAACTTTCTCACTATGACATTTAAGCGCCAGACTGGCCGTTACGTAAAAACATTTAATTCTACTGGAAGTGCTCGTTTGTTACTGAACAGCAATGCAGTCCTAATGAATTTAAGCTACTAGGGTCTGGCGAGTATAGAAGTCTTTATTTTGACAAATTTATTCGTATTCTTAGAAGCGTTGCTGTTGTTAAATGTCCAGAGATCCATATTTTATTAAGACGGCTCTGTCTCATAGTGAAATTAAATACGGAATCTTCTATATCTCATATAATATCTCGTATAATGTATTAAAATTGCTTTTACAAACAACGATAAGTCAAAACAAATATATTTGGTGAAACAGTAATTCAAACCCGTTACATGAAGTTCAAGATACATTGAACTCTGATTAAAAAATGATTTGTCCATAACAAAAGATCAAGGTCATGGTAACTGACAATAATTTGTATCATAAAATATCATAACAATGGCGATGAATATTTCTGTCACTAAATTAGTCAACGATAAATCATAAATAGTTACTTAATGCACTAAAATGAATAATTTAATCCATCAATAAATATCGACGAAAAAATAAAAATTTAAAAGAAAAGTCATAAAATGAAGATTCTGTTAAAACGAGAATGCAAGCAAATCCCTTAATACAAAGAAAGCAATAGAATAATGCACAGTCAAGTTTGCAATATTAAATATGTATGTATGTGTGCATGCATGCACATACACACATATATATACATATACTGACTAAAATTTTTTTAATTCTTGGATTTAAATTGAATTCTGTTTCTTGGAGATGACATATGGAACGTTTCCTTATTATAAATTATTATGAATTATTGGTTTATATATATATATATATAAAGAAAAATTTTAAAGTCTACTTTAACATTTCAAAGAAATAATTTTCATTTTTATTTTCTCACTCTTTCTCTATCTCTGTATATATACACATTTAATTTTCCAAAAATGAATGAAATACTATGCCGCAAAGTGTAATATGCTTGTGTAATGACTATTGTAACTAGTAAAAATATTTAGCAACCACAATAGGAATTAAAATTAAACAAAATAAAGTATAATGCAGTTTATCATAAAATATTATGGAAAGATACTTAATTGTTTTTAAACATTAATTTAACAAACTGAAAAAATTCAATTTATCTTTTTTTATTTTGCTTAATTTAAATCTGTATTTGTGCCCTCTATATTTTTAATAGTGACAATAGCTCTTTACACAAACATGTCACACTTTTAGGATAGTAATATCATTAATTTTTGAAAAATTAAATTGAATAATCGCAGCTGCTACTGCCCAAGACTTACTCTATGAAAAGTCATAAATTTCACTCAGCTTATTTACTGTTGTTAAAAAAGTATATAGCGTATATTATATATATATATATAATAAAAGTTCAATCGCTAAATTCTCGCGAACAGCAAATGCAAAATTCTGTGTAGTAAAGCTAGGTAAAAGCCCATAAACAAACAAAAAAAATATCGCTACACATAAAATAATAACCACACAGATCAGAAATGCACACCAGAACAGCGCAAAATAGAAATAGAAAAATTAATGAAGCCAAAAATGTGTCGTTAAATTTCTCGTACTACTCTCTTCTCGTACTCCGGAATTTGGTTCTACGACGAGTGCAGCTTTAGCCTTGTTTTCGAGTCATAAAACTATTTATTAAAACCGAAGGTAATCTTTAAATAAATTAATGAAATGAGTTAGTTATTCAATAGGTAACATATAATTCCACTTCTTGTGTCACTAACGCCTTGAAAAAAACGTTATGGGATTACGTTTTCTTTTTTATATATATATTCTCTTTTATATCTCTATTTTGTTCTTTAAATGTGCCTGCTTTTCTCGGCAGTCATTATTTTACTGTAGAGTACTATTTTATATATTTTGTTTTGCTTCTTGATTTTGATCTAGTTTTATTCTGCAGGATCTCTTTTTTTCCTTTTCTTGCAGAAACATAGCTTAAGAATTGAATATATATATATTCAATGCTTAAGTAGTAAATTGTAATATATACATATATATATATATATATGTGTGTGTGTGTGTGTGTGTAAGGTATAGCAAAAAACGATGGCTGCGTTAAGAACAATTGGCGATCTCAAAATTAACGATAACGATTCTAGATTTTATGCTTTCCCCCTAAATTCATCTGTTCTTCCATATTCGAGATCTTACCGTGTTACGCAACTCTTAAGGCAGATACCTTCTGCCCATACACTAAAATGTAAACCAAATTTTTTTTTTAACTCGAACTGAATCTTTTTGACACCCTCCCTTCTTTCTTTGAATTGCAGCGTCCGTTTTCGCTTAAACTTTCCTCCTGGCCAGACGCTCCTTATCGACGCTGCTGCTTACTTGCCTAAGCTGATATCGTACTTTAAAACCTGTGTTAATGGAAGTTATTGTATTCAGCTATGATTAAAAAATATCTTGCCCTCACCAGGATGATTTATTATGCGCAAAAATTGATTGTGATGCCTTTTTTTGTGCAGTCCCTCTTTATATATATATATAAAGGAGAGAGAGAATATTTTGTCTATTTTTTACAATGAATTTAATATCTCCATATACATTTATAATGAGGTTTGAGACTTTATAGTCATTTGTGTGCAGTCGGGTCTGTTTACTAATTATAAAACTGAAATTATAATTCAGATGCTTAATTTGTACGAAATTATGAGGTTCTTCCGTGTCATATTATAAAAAGTTAGCACTTCTAGCTAGCAAATATAGTATCTACGATTAGACTACTGGCAATGACATACCCGAGTTCACAAAATTTCCTGCATTAAACAAATTTCTAAAGATTTCGTCAGCAAGGAGAAGTTTCAAAAAAGACGGTACGATAATTTATCACCTTCTTTAACTGCCAAAGAATGAAGGGAATCATGGCATTCCTTCTTACGGAATGTTATTATAGGGTTACTCATTAAACTAGTAAGTAGAAGATTCGTGTTTCGAACCCTTGTGAGGAAACTGGGAATTTCTCCCATTTCCGGTATTAGGGAACCCTAATTATTAGTACAATTTCCTATGTTGTTGCTCGTATTTTCTTCTTTTTTCTCCAACAAAATTCGTCGTTTTGAAAAAGCATAAGATATTAAAATTGTGAAGTATTTCAGTGTTATTAATTTAATAGCATTGAAATGCTTCACTTTATTTTACACAAATAATGCAAAGTCTTAAACCTTCTTGGCAAATCTTAAATTTTGCACCGCAACCAAGTCTAGGTGTTTTCTTGTTGCGAAGAGCTGTGAAGCATTAACATTCCTCTGCCGTTCTGACGATAATGCATGCAACTTAGGGAAAATGTGCTAAGGGTAGGCCTGTTACCTGAGAATGTTTGGTACTGGACGATGCTGCCAGTAATGTGACTATTTCCGTTGTCCAGCACTTCCCACTGAAGACTTATAGATCTGCTTGTCACGTTGATAACGGATACATTAGATGGAGCATCTGGTTTTCCTAGGATATGAAATAATGGACACAAAATTATTTCTGAGTGGAAAAAAGAAATCAAGCTTCTAATGTATTTGAAATACATAAGCATGCATAAGTAATAAGGCAGTGAGGTTAAAAATTAAATCAAAACTTTAAGTTTTGCCTCGAAATCTACTCTATTCAGCATTTAATTTTAAAGCTATCTATTCGCATAAAGACAACACAATACCTGAATTATTACGAAGCTACATTTATTCTTGATTACAAACTTTTCCTATTATGCTCGCAATATCACACACAAGTATTCATAATATGTAATAAGTGTAATTTGTATATGTATACATGAGTGTACATATTAATTCACTGCTACCTACTCTGTTTTCTAACAAACTCAAAGTATTTAAATTCAGTTATTCTCATGAGTTAATGCAAATTAGCCAAGACCTCTAAAAGAGAAATATTTTGATAACAACAATACGAATACTTTAATGGCAGTTTCGGTGGGAAATCTATGAGACTTCTAAATAAATCTTCATTTTTGTACCTTGCGTTAATGAAATGATATGTAGATATTATTCCAGTATATCTTAAGCTTACGACGAGGTTATCCTTGCTGCTGGTGGTATACATTCAACTACATTTGTGTTACTTATTAAGTTTTAGATATTTAATTAAATTTGTGCTAAATAAGAATTGCTTCTAATACAAGTGTAAATTTTGAAAATGTGCATTAATACTGCCCATGTTTATATGATGATTATATTTATATACAAATTCTGCATACAGGTTGTGATAGTTAACAAGTTACTTTCTTAAAACATTTTATTAATATTCTAATTGAAATGATACAAATATCATCTTGTTATCTTGTTGTTAAGTGGGCTCACCTTGTACAATTAACTTTATTCCAGCTTCATCCGCACCAATTTCACTAACAGCAGCACACGTGTACATTCCTGTGTCATTTCGAGATGACGTAGCTATATGTAGCTCTGAAGTTGTTTCCATTTTTGAAGCGGTATCTCTAATAGAATATCTGAAATATATAAAGCAGTTTAAATACATTACCAGCAATAAAGTTTAACCTAAATATTTAAAACCTATTTATTTAAAGCAATACAGAGAACAGGCGGCTTAATTAAACTTTTATTAAAGCTTAAATTATTAGAAATATTTTCAATATACTTTTATATATGATGGCTGCCTCCGAACTAAATTAATTTAAATCTAATGAGATTGATCGCATCTATGTCTAGATCAAGTGGTTCCAAGTTAACCACTTGATGGATATCAAGACATACGCAATGAAGTATAGAAACGAGTTCTTAGAAACCTATAAATAAATACGTTTCAGGGAATCTAATATCTACCAGACAATTGACATCAAAACAGCCGAGAACGACGCCAAAGTGAAACATAAAGTTAGCAAAACCACAACTTGTGTTTGGCATAGATTTACTCATATCAATCGAATTCGAGGGCAGACAGGTACAAGATCTCTTCATCAGAAGCAAAAAAAAAAAAAAAAAAAATTCTGCATGAATGGAAAGCCTTGAGCGAAAAGGTCGTATTTATACCTACATTATTAATGCAAACGAGAAGGTAGCGCCATCTGTTGGCAAAAATCAACTTACATCTAAAACAGAAATCAGAAGAATATTTTTCCCTGTTGTTGCCACTTTTCTTTTGTTCTGGACAGAATTTTATTCAAATCAAAGCGTTTTTACTTATACCTTACTTTTTACTTACCTTTTTATTGCATTGCCACTTATTGGGCGTGAAAAGCGTCTATTCGAATTGGAACAATGCTTATTTATAAATTATTAAGTATGCAATAAAGCGGTACAAAAGAAAGTTAACTTTCATCTAAAGTAGCATTACAGAACGACGATAAAAATTAAGCCATTTTTCTAATTACTTTTTCATGGCAACTACTTTTTAAGGCGAATTGTATTGTAACAATATTAGAAGTTCTGAATTTCCTTTTCGACAAAGAAATGTATTATTGAAAGAGTAAACCGTCATATGGCCTCAGACAGCTTCCACCCTAAATTAGAACAAAAGGAGTATGATAGTCCTCGGCTTACAATAAATAAGAAATTTATGAGAAGAAAGGAGATTTTCGTCAGGACTTTAGTGGTCAGAGCACTTGACTCTCGTTAGTTTGCGTTGTCCCAGCTTATCGATCGAAACACAGGCTTTCTAACACTTACGATACAGAAATTGTATATATGTTTCGATTTATTCGGTCATTGTTTAGGAACATAAATTAAAATTAAATTTTTGTTCTGGTAATAATTGAAAATATAAAATAGAGATTAAGGAGATAGCATTAACATAAAGTAAAAAGGAGATATAACTAGCGCCAGCTTCCGGATTTCAACAAGAGTGTGGTATTCATTAAATATTTATAATAAGCACGAGTGCTAGGGGCAATTTTTCTTACCAAAAATTAAGTATTTAAATCAGAACAATTAAAGATTTATACTTTAGAATTCACTAGCGCGAGCAAGTATGAATATCTGTTTGTAAACCATTGATTTTTCAAAACTATTTTTCTTGAATAATTAAAAGAAAGTATTAAAATAACTAAGGATTCATTTTAAATTATAAAAAGTAATTTAATTCCGCAAGGTATTATTTATCAATCTCAAACTTCTCTTTTTTAAACAAAAACATTGCATTTGCATTAAAATTAATGGAACGATTTTTGTTTTTAAATAAAGGTATTTTATTTCGGATACATTAAAAAATGGAAGGAAGAAAAAGTCTTACTGAAATGCATTATTTATTAATTACCATTTCCTAAGTTTCCTCTATCAAATTCCGCATTAAGTATCTACAGTTAGGACTAAACTGACAGCTTAAAACTTTTTAGGATTACACGAGTTCCTTAAGCTTCTTTTTAAATTTGTAAAAAAATGAAACATGTTTGTGGTCCAAAAAGTAAAATTTTTCCTTAGGAGAAAATGTATTCTGCAATGTAAAATCAGAAAATCGCTGTAATATCGTGACATACTTATTTAAGGCTTTTCTTTTTCAGTTTTACGTAAGCATTGATTACCAGTTACGCTTCAACACAGAAACTGAATGATTTTTAAATTTTCTCGAATCCAGATGTTAAGAGGTTCTCGAGACTGACATTTTGAATGTTTTATGTGAGAAACATAATACAAAGACAAGTTTTATTTAATATTAAATCTCTTTCATTAAAAGAAAATTTGAAATCCGGGTTTAAAGAAAACAAATTTTAGAATGGACTTATATTTAGGTCAAAGACCATTAGGGCCATATCTTAGAAGGTGCAAATGAAATTTAAAAAATGAAACACATGAATAAGACTTTTGAACATTGATATCCATTTTCGCAATATAATTTTTTTAAAAAAAATTAGTAACACTTGATTCATTTTATTTTTTAAAAATCAATTTAAGTGCGAAGAGAGTGATTACTTCAAGAGTTAAATAAATAAATGCTTACAATTATTCATATAATGCTATTTTATCCACGATTATTTTCTAAATGTCAACAAGCTCAGATTTATAACGCAAATTTTATACATCTAATCGTGGTGGATTAAAATAAGGAAAAAAATCATTAACTAAAGGGACGATTACTTATCGTCAATAACATTTACTAGTTAGGTCACTTGCTTTAAAATTTACAATTGTCCAAAATCAAATAAAAGCGTTTAAAACAGATACCTAGTTTTACCTATAGTTAATCGCAATCAAGAGGATGCTAAGCAGCCTTGAACAGCAAAAGGACCATGAGGTTTCAAACATAAATATTTTTAATCAAATCACTGCTAGCTCATACAAAGTCCCACTCGTAGCCGGGTCATTAGGAAAGATAAATACTGGTAGTTCGACACGGGTTCGTAGTTACGTTAACATTTGAACTTCCGGATTTCGAATGTGTTTCAATATTCTTGTGATTCGAGGATTCAAATAATCCAATCTATTTAAAAAGCATAGTCAACTTATAAAATAATATATCCAAAAAGCTATAATGAACTGAAGTGATAGATTCCTAATAATCGCATTTAAGAAAACACAAAAGATTATTTATTTTCCTAGTTAAGTAAGCTCAGCTCATTCTTCTTACACTTTTCTTCTATAATTCGCGCGATATAAATAAACTGTATTTTTGAAATTGGTACAAATATTTGCTGATATTAGGGGCTAAAATGTAAATAATGGTTAAAGATGTTAAAAACTTTCCTACAAATATGCATCCAAGAAGAAACGGCCCGGCAGTAGGAAATGCCTTCTCGGCTAAATTTTCTTTTGTCTGTTGAGCATATTAGCAGTACGCGCCTATTCCTATATTGAAGATACATGATATTTTGGTTTCGATGTTACAGTGGCCATATTGTTCCTGTAGCCAGTCTTTAACTAGATTAACTAGATCCAATTATGTATATATCAATGCTCAAATTATAAAATGTACATCGAAGCTTTATAGTTCATTCTCTGCTTTCGGAACAATGCATGTTCTCTGCGTTTTAATAATGCATCTAATGCGTTGTTGCCCACAGGCAATGAAAGTTCCTTTTCCCCTAGCAAAAAGAAGCCTGTAATCATGCTTGCCAGGTCTTCAAGACGGTACTGTGGAGGGAAAGTATGATCGTTAGCTATTGAATTGAATAAACTTTGTTGGATACGTTTATTTCGACTACCTTATGAACTCTTAATTTTAACAATTACAAGTGGCTGCGCCGCCCTGTCGGGATAGTAGTTAATGACTCTGACTGCCTTACCGAAGGGCTTGGGTTTGAACCCCATAGAAGACATGGATGTTTGCAAATATATAGTGTCTGTGCGAGATGGGGACACTCTAAATATGCTGCGAGCCGAAAGTACTCTCGAGAGGCTGGGGGCAGGGGATGAGGGATGGGAGACTATCAAATACGTTCTCCGGGGTGCTCTCCTTCAACATTGGGGCGAAAGGGAGCAAAGTCGTATTATTACCTGTATATGGTGCCCAAGGCTCTTGCCAACAAAAGGCGCAATCTTGTGTACTGGTCACAATGAATTTCGGGGACTTACTCTGATATCAGACAAGAGAGATTAGTCACAACAACAACAACAACAACAAAAGTGGTTGCTTTATAATATATTGTACTTGTCCGCATCTGAAGTCCCTCGCAAAAGTTTGATATAAATTTGGCCACAATGAACGTCTCTTTTATAAACGTTACTTAATTATCTTTCGAAATTTTAATGCTTAAGGTGCATTAACCATTGATTTAATAACAATTTTTCCCTGTATTGGAAAGAATTTATTTACAGAAAACTATTAATATTCAAATATTTTAAGATAACATTCCTAAACAAACATGAGCATTATTCTTAGAAACAGAATTTTCCTTGAGTGGGTCGATAAAATGAGTAGCAACTTCGCTTGGAAACTAAAAACCTGGGTGCTGCGACAAGCTAACCACTTATCCAGGGTATATACTCATGAACACGGGGACGCACGGTCAAGAAAGTAGATATCATGGCACTGCAGACTGTGGCTCATTAACGTCTGTTGCTCCATTTAATTTAGTTCTGTTTGGAAATAGAATAATTTCGAGTGAAAGTTTGCTTCTATTCAGACAATAGCAGACGTATCGATGGATGACACAATCCACTGGTAACTGATAAGATGAATGACATTCATGGGTTATTTAAACAGCGGAAATTCCTTTTCTAGCAGTTCACATCCCTGAAAAACCTGAATATCAATCGAAACGTCCCTTTGCAAATTTCCATTAATTACTAATAATTGAAAGATGTCCATCCATCCATCCATGTGATGTGTGAGGGGAACAAATGTGAAGGAAAATACTGTTTACTATTTTATAAATCAGTAATACACTTAAAGTAGTTGACCTCAAGGACCATATTGACCTAAAATCTCACTAACCTAATTGACTTGAGAAAGTAATTGACATAAAATTCACCTTGTTAACTTCTTAGTGTCTATCAAAGATTTATTCTTTAGCCATTTGATGACAATTGGCTCATCACCTACAGCAGTGCAGGTAAGTGTCAATCCTATTCCTTCGGTGACTGTTTTGGTCTGGAATGGATCCTTAAACCGAGGAGGAACTGCAAAAAAATGGAATTAGCAACAATGTTAAAATACGATAGTTGAAAAATTATCTTGTATTTTAGACATTCAAGCTATGCAAAATGATTTAAGTTCGAGAAATTGCTTATTAAAAACTGGAGTCTCATAGGCAATTAATTTTCTTAATAAAATGGATTTTCCTCGAGAAACGGAGATTGAGGTTTGTTCCTTACGCCAATGTTTTCTAAAGATTTTTCCAGAACACATGAAATGTATAACACCCACATTTCCTTGTAAGAATATGGAGAAAATACTGGATGTAATACCATAATCCCTTTTCAGTACGTGCAAATCCGATATTCTTTACTTATAAGCATAATTGACGGCAATGTCTACAATGGAAAATTATACTAATTTAAGGCAAAAATATGTCTCACGCACAGTTTATTTTGCAGGATGATCCTACTCAGAAATAAAAGAACCAGAATTTAAATTTATAATTAGTATAACGTTTGTACGTTCAATGACAACCAATTAAAGGGAATACATGAATATAGATGCTATAAAAATAATATGCAATCAATGATTTAAGCTTGTGGAATGAACGATTAATTATATTTTACAATTACCTAACGCACGGATATTCATTATTTATTTACATTCATTATCGGTTATGTCATTTAAAAATATTCAAAAAAATCAGTAAAAACATGTACAGAGGAACCTCTCTTTCTTGAATTACTATGAAAAATAATTAATTGAAATGCATTTTAAATTACTCGTTGCCCTTGCTTAAACGACCAGATTTACTGTGTTCATTAAAACTTAATTAATTAGATTTCATATTAGGTCAAATGTAATGAATAAAATTAAGCACAATTCGAATAAATGGTGTGGTTCTTTTTTAAATAAGTTCTCTCTCTCTCTCTCTGAGATTAAACAGATTTTTAATGAATTCTTTAGCAATCGAGAATAATCTATCTAAAATGCGTTTTCTCTTTCACCCATTTCAGACCATTCAACATTTTGCAACTGTTTAACATGAAGGCACAGCATTTAGGGGCCATTAACATAAGGTTTACGGTAAAAAAAAACGATTAATTTCATTTAAAACCGTTACTCTTAACTCTAGAACTACCGATAACTCTTAGTTTGGAGAACATGCAGTTGTTTTTATCGGTGTAAAAAGTTATGGTACTTTTAGCGCTAACAGATTTTTATCATTGTTTGTACCACAGCGAACTTCGCTGATACTAACAATTCTCTCTAGCAATTCAGTATCTGTTTTTGAATTACTCATGATGCTTAAAAAATAGTATTTCGTCAGAGTAAATTAAAACTGGTACTTTCCTTTAAATCTGTAATGATATTTCTGATACTCATAATAATAATGTAATACGTTTGTCTCGCTCGTGTGTACTCTTTTGAACTGAAACTTCTCCTAAAACATCTTGATACATTGACTATAGCTCAACGAATTCAGATCGCTCCTTAGCCTTGGGAGCCTAATGCTTTATGTCCTAGGCACGTGCGATTGACAGATAATCGCACATGACATATCCCTCGCTCTGATTAACCGTGGTGCGTTGTTACTAGTTTCGAAGTTATCGAAATGTATTTCCGTTAAGTTATGATTTTATTTAGTATCTTAACTGTTTTAACATTTGTCGCCAGAAAAATAAAAACTATGAAACTAGCTTACCAGTCATTTTGACGGATATCCGTAGATATAAGTGTACATCGTACAGAAATTTGAAATTAAAAAGCTGAAAGTGAAATAAATTTAGGTATGTATTCGTCTCATTACATCGATAATTGACAGCATAAATTAGAAAGCTATGAAAGTAATGGTTTTTGAATATTTGCTCATGGAATCTGAAATCTGTGAAAATGACGGAGCTGGTAAATCTAGAGTCTACACATCTGAAGATTTTTTGGACATGTATTTTGTCTGGAAAGATTGGAAACAATAAACAATTTCTTATGCTTCACACAGGGTCACGATCGCTACTCCGAATTTGAAAGAAATGGAAAACTGTAAACAGTTTTTGAAAACCATTCCACTTTTACTGCATTAAAGTTAGTGAAATTTTACTTTTACTCCGTTCTATACACAGTTAGATCTCTCTTCTTTTATTACAAAAAAAGCTTAATTTTTAGTCCAAAGGGGCTTTGTCCCTGAAGGACTATTATTTTCGTTTTGAGATTTTGCGTTGAATCACTATAAGCGGCTGTATCACTTTTCAAATTGTTGCCACCAAAAGTTATCGCCTTGTATTAACTTTTTTATCTCCAGCGCGCGGAACTGTGTATCGGAAATTCTAAAGATATGCTCATTTTAAAATTATTTTGCGATATTGCTGTTGAACTGAATTTTATGGTTTAAGTGCGAAGAACGCGATATATAATAATTAAAATGTTTAAAAACGCCTATTTTTACGTAATTTAAAATCTGAAAACTTTCAGATTTATTTATTTATTTATTTATTGTTTGTTTTGCCTCCTGTATATTATTATGCCCGGTTTTTGAGAAAATGTTTTATCAAGGTTTCTGTGTTTCTTAAACATAATTTCTTATGTAACTATTAGGTTTCTTTGGATACAACAATCTCGCATTTAGTGACTTTTTTACAACTAGCAGCATGCTCTGTACATGTATTGTACTGTATACCTATATTACGAAGTTTGTGCTCTTTTACATATTTATAACTATTGCTTGTTTGGACAGCTTTCCTGTAGAATTTTTATGTTTTCAGAGGCAAGGTATTTACCACCTTTCATCAGCTATCAGCTCCCATTCTTATATGAGGCTCACAGCGGGAACTTTAGTTAGGCTAGAAAGTGGCAGCAAAAGCAATGTAGCAAATAACTTTAGCATTTAAGACCAATTACGCAGTTACCGAGAAGAATATAGTATATTCACAGAATCATGTTTCATCAGGGTCTTGAAAGATGATACAACCAATATTAATAATGCCAATAAATCAGCTTTCAACTTACATTAATCTCAAAGTACTATATAGTCCATTCCAACGGCTCTGAACACAATTGAGTATTAAAAAACTGTAACAATAATCATGCTATAATAAGATAATTTTAAGCCAGTTTAATTTCAGCTTATCAGCAGATTTTTTTTATCTTTGCAAGCCTTAGGACCTGTGTGTTCTACATTTGGATTTAATGTATTTTACTTAACGTTTTCTGTTCTTTTCTATTTATTTTAATTTTCTTTTAGTCTTTCTTTCTTTTGAGTTTTTTAAAATTTAATTTGTGTGTATGTATGTATATATATATACGTACATACAAATAAAAATAAGATAGGATAAAATAGAGATAAACAGATAATAATAATTAATATGTATAATAATATATATGAGGGTTGGGAGAAAGGTCATGGTAACTATTTTGTTTCTTGAAGATACCAGTCCGGTTGGGAAATGTGACATACACAGACGAAAGGGCAAAGTCTTAACTACATGTGTGGACAATGAATAGCACTGAAATATCGTAACACAAGAATGTATTACGGTAGTTTGCAGGACAATATGACCTTCACCGTGCAAAAGAATACACATAAAGTTTACATGAGAAACCTGGGCCTAAAGACCCTCTATGCAGTCCGTTGCTACTGTCACCATGCGCTGCCAACGATGTGGCAGGTGCTGAATGCCATCAGCCGCACCATGTGTGAATCGGGTCATCTGTTGGTGCACAGCATTAGCAATGTCCTCTTGTGTTGCAAACCGCCTACCACGTATTGGTTCCTTAATCTTGGGAATGAGATCAAAGTCACAGGGCGAAAGGTCAGGAGAGTACGGTGGGTGCTCCAATTTTTCCCATCCCCAACACCGCAGTAGCTGCCGTACACAATCTGCTTTATGTGGTCTTGCATTGTCGTGCAGAATTATTGCACTGTCCACAAGATCCGGACGTTTATCCCGAACGCCACGTCGTACCTGTCCCACCAGGAAGTCCCTGTAGTACTGTGCGGTCGCTGTTCTGCCATGAGGAACAAACAGGAAAACACCACTGAAGTCATACGCGACGATCACCATCAATTTGACTGGGGAAGGATTCTGACGGACCTTCTGCTGCCTTGGTGATCCAGGATGTCGCCACTCCGCGGACTGACGTTTAAATTCTGGTTCCTATGCACTGGCCCAAAATTCATCGATGGCGATTATTCGTGACAAGAATTGATCACCGTCTTGTTGCAGCGTGCAAAGTGGTCGGAGCATATTGCATAGCGCACCCACCTTTGAACTTCCGTCAGTGTATGCGGTACCCACCGCGAAGCGATTTTGTGTAGCTGTAGCTCTTTACAATATCCCGTGGACGGTGAGTTTCTCGATGCCACTTGCCCTCTCTAACTCCAGTAACTTCCATCGTCTGTCTTCATCCATGAGGTACTCGATGACAGCACGTGCCAACTCGGTCTGCACGTTCACCGGTCGTCCCAAACGTTGCTCATCACTGGTTGACACACGTCCTTGCTGAAACGTTCCTACCCACCGTGCTACTGTACGATATGATAGGGCATTTTCTCCAAGGGCTTCTACTAATTCACTGTGCCATTCCATCGCATTTCTCCCTCGGAGAACGGCTATTTTGATGTAAGCGCGCTGCTCAACACGGGTTACTTCCATCTTGCACGACACTCACCAACTGACTGATTTCAGAGCCCTCGCTACCACAGAGCCAACTACCATAGAACCATCTGTTGTTCTGCATACACACTACACCTGCAGAACTTCACTCGACACATATACGTTTTGTGATACGGTCACATATCTACAAGAAAAAATAGTTGCCATGACTTTTGCCCCAACCTCCGTATATATAATAATTAATACATACATTAATATTAATTTAGAAGTCACATAACAAAAATCAGCATTATATTTTCAAATTTTCACACGACAATTTTCTATGGTTTTCTCCATTCTCGGCTGCAAAAGCGCAAATGAACGAGATAAGATAAGAAAGCCTGGACAGGAGACAAGCTACTGGCGCCAGTTGATGAAACCAGAATTAAAACAATTTCTTAAAGGGCTGAAGGCAAAATTGGATTGGAATCAGGGCCGTTAACTAGAACAGAATTTTTTTTTTGAATGTGAAACGCCTCTAGAAATTCCATTTCACCAATGGAAGATGTTTTTTTAATAATTTTGGCAGGAGAAAAATTGAAAGTGGGATTTTCGGACCAACAATGTTGGGCAACAGAAGACTAACGTGTTTCCTTTTTTCTAACATATGTCTCATGTTGATTAACGCAAAACTTTAAGGCTTTCTTAGTTTGGCCAATGTAAATTAAACCACACTGGCAAGGAATCCTGTAAATACTCCTGGAATTCATGTCTGGAATAGGGTCCTTGAGTATGGAATTCGGAATTTTATTGATGGGAGAATAAACGACCCGAACGTTAAATTTCTGTAAAATACGTGCAACTTTATAGCTAATTGAAGGAAAGAAGGGAATGACAACAGAATTTTTATTGTGTCCTAAAACAAGAGTCTGGCTTTTGGTGTGTTGAGAGGAAACTTTTTTAACTGCTTGATTAATAATGTTGGGTGAAAAGCCCCTGTCAATAGCTATTGCTTTTACATAATTTAGTTCTTCATCGAGGAATAGTTTGGAGGCGCAAACTTGAAGAGCACGGAAAACATAGGAATAAAATGAAGCTAACTTTTGTTTAGTCGGATAACATGATTTGAAGTGTGGTGGAAAGCAAACCGATGAAGGTTTACGGTAAACCGTAGTACTGAAGTTGAATGTGTTACGTGTGACCAGAATGTCGAGAAAAGGAAGAGAATTGCAAGTCTCAAGTTCAAAAGTGAAATGAATAGCAGGATCAATGGACTTCATTCTTCAAAGAATTTTATTTAAATCATCTTTATTACCTTCAGTCAGGGTAAAAGTATCGTCTACGTAGCGTAACCATACCGGGAAGTTTAAAGTTTCAAACAGTTTTGATTCATAATAATGCATGTAGATATCAGCCGGCATGGGACTGAGGGGGCTTCCCATGGCTAATCCCTCAATTTGCTTGTAATATTTTTTTTGGAAAACAAAATGCGTTTGTTTCAAACAGAGTTGAATGAGAGAAATCAGCTCATCAATTTCGATGCAAGAGAAATGAAATTCTCGAAGTCTGGTTTCTAGACATCTTAATGCACCCTCCACTGGAACATTGGTGAATAATGATTTAACAAAAGAAACCATGAGCAAATTTCTAGGAGAAATGTTTTCAAATTTTTTATTTATTTATTTTTTTTACAATGTTTTTAACCATTTTTTATTCTCTGTTGAATTTTTAATGGTGTAAATGTTATTGTCTAATAGAATTGAAAATTTAGAAACTAAATATTTAGCTAACGGATACGGGGCAGTACCTAAATTTGATACAATAGGGCGGAAAGGAATACCACTTTTATGAATTTTGGGAAGAGCATATACTCTGGCACAATTCGCAACAGATGGGATAAGCGCATGTTTTAAGTTGCTTGAAAGCGTTAGTGAATATTTGATCGCAGTTTTTATTTTTGACAGTTCCGAAGGTGGAGGATCTTTAGGGATCGGATTATACAATCCTTCGTTTAAGAGTTTAGTGACAACACCGATGTAAGTGTTCTTGTCCATAACGACTATTTGGCCACCTTTGTCGGCCTTTGAAATGATAATATCCGGGTTAGAATTAATTTCGTGCATTGTAGCTCTTTCTCTCGCCGTTAGATTTGGTTTCAAAGGTTTATTGTTGAATTTCACATTATGAGCGATAAGATGCCTTATCATTTCTTTTTGTGAATCTGAACCTTTACTGAATTTGAAAGCTCTTTCGATAGGAGCCAAAATCTTTGGAATCGAGGGTTTAGAGGTTTGTGAGAAGTTAAAATTACATTTTAGAATTCCCTCTTGTTCTTCTGATAAACTAAGATTAGAAATATTAACTATTGGCTTAATGTTTACAATGGGAAGATTTTTTGAGCTACTTGAACTGGAAGACTGCAAAAGAAGTTTTTCGAATTTAACTACAAGGGTGTTTTTATGACGGTTAACTGCATACTCCGTTCTAGGCCAAGACTTTTGTTCAAGGGCAGTAAATTTTGGATATGAATTAGCGAGTTCCAGATGAAGCTTGTAGGGACTTATATTTAATTTAAATAACCAGTTAAATTTAATTTTAAGTTACTTTCCTATAAACCTTCATTCCCCTAATTGTCAGTGCCAGAATATTTAAATTTGGTAGCGCGCGTAAGAAATGCAAATTCTACCAGTGGGAGAAAAAGTTTAAATATCGACGTTCCAGTAGAGAGAGAGAGGGTCCGGGAAATTTCCGTGCGTGCTTATACGAAACTTCCGCTTAGCATTTACTGCTGGTTAGATGTGGTTTAATCGCTATTATCTTGCTGCCACTAGACTCATCTACTCGCTCTAGGGTACAGGACTGTATGAGCCCTGTAGTTTAATTCTAGTACTTGTGAATATCTCAAAATAGGAGATATTCAAATAGGAGTTTGATTCTACTGTTTCAGTTACCGCCCAAGTTGGGATGTAGTATGTTAGCGTCAAGTTGACGCATTGTAAATTATTTGAAGCGTTTAATAAAGGGCAATTTTAACCCTTCTTCAGTGCAATCACTATTTCTCAAGATTCTTCACAACAGAAAGGCAGTAGAACTTTATTCCAATCCATTCCAATCCATCTTTGCCTTCAGCCTTTAAAGAAATTATATTTTAGTTCTGGTTTCATCAGATGGCGCCAATAGCTTGTCTCCTCTCCAGACTTTCTTATCTTATCTCGTTCATTTGCGCTTTTGCAGCTGAGGCTGGTGGTTCGATAAAAACATCGAAACTAGTCCTGTGAAAATTTGAAAATATAACGCTGATTTTTGTTGTTTGACTTCTAAATTAATATTTATTCGGCGTGTTATTGTATTTTAATTAATACATACATATTATATTTTAATTAATGTCATGTACTCTGGTTTAACCTCGATCAATTGTGAATATTGCATATTGCCTACTTAATCTAATATCTATTATTTTAAATTTTTGCATCAATAACTGTTGTTATAACTGCTTTCTGCATTAATAATTCTGATCAATAACTTAATCTATTATATAACCTTTTGCTCGATAATTGTTTATTGTCACACTTAGTGTATTGTATATATGATTGTACCAAGTATCCACGTTACTCAGTCACACCTTTACCTGTATTGTAATTATCTTCAGAGCGCACCAATTGTTCACTTGTGGAAGTCTGTTAACGTAAGAACGTAGAACGTAAGTTGTATATATAACGTAGACCGTAAGGATATATGCAACGTAAGTTGTACATATCCATCTCTATCTCTGTGCATGTGGAAACTGAAATTATTCTTATCACCCGCATTGTGCCTTTCTTCCATCCCTGAACCATTGACTCGTCCAGCACTCGACTTGCACAAAATACACCAAAGTTTGTTTTGGGGACTTAGACTTTTTGAAAAGGAAGGAAACACATCAGTTTACTTGAACTCTCGCAACCATAACCCTGGGAGCTGCTATACAGAAAATTTTAAACAATATTAATTTCTCCAGGGGGGGCACCTAGCCAATATGCTAATTGCCCCAGTGACAGGCTGCCCCGCCGTCGGTGGAAAGAAAGAAAGTAAATTATTCAGGAATTTCAGTATTCGTTATAAATATTAAATGAATTACTCATTTTATATAACTCTCGTTGCTGTTGCTTTAAAATGTACTTAATCATATTCACTGAAGCAAAAAAAATATGAATTACTTTCGGAAATACGTTTAGCAGCAGAATCATAAAATATTTTTTGAAATATTATATAATTTTATAATTCCTAGATACTAAGTTTTGAAGAAGTAATATTCAGATATTTACGGCTGCATTTAACCACATTCAAAATATGTTAATACTTATTAGATTTGTGGGAAGCCCCTCCAGTAATTCACTTCTAACCGCAAACATATCTTTAGGTCGTAAAAGGAAAAGGAAAAAAAAAAGATGAGAAGTCTCACCTAAGACTTGTAACGTGATGATTTTGCTGAGTCCGGCACCAATGCCATTGCTTGCCTGGCATAAGTAGGACCCTGCATCATTTTCTTCCACGTCGGATAGTACCAACGTACCGTTGTTGTAACGATGAGCCCGAGGACTGGAATGAACGTAAGTAAAATCTCCAGCTGTGCTCTCTGAAAGAAAGAGAGTAAGGAAAAAATTACTGGAAGGACAAAGTTAAAACTCGATTTAAAATGTCGCTGGGCGAAAGAAATGTTCATTCAGCCATGAACGTCGAAGCTTTTTATAGTATGTAGTTATTTAGTTATGGCGCCATAAAACCTCAGGCACCATCTTCTGTGACGTCACATTTTGTGGCTGAATATTTTTTTCCTTAGATTCCGTTTTTACAGTTGAAAACGTATAAAATCTGAATCCTTACATGAAAAGAAAAAGTAAAAATACATTTTAAATGTTATTTTTTGGGGGGTAAGACATATTTTCGTTGCTGGCAAAGCACGAAAAGTAAAATAAAGTAATAAAAAAAGCATTATTCGAACAAAATAAAAAAAGCATTATTTGAGCAATTTTTAGAAGAATTTTAAAATGCAGAATACTGAAGACAACGGTATGATTCATATGCAGTCTCTTCTTCAAGGCATAATAAAAATGCATAAGTTTGTTTATCTCCCAGAACTTCATCTACCAGTAATAACAAGAAAAATTAACCCATTTAGTATAATATACATCCGCATTCGCCTTTATTACTTTATTCCGCGCATCTGTATGAGAATTCAGAGCTTTATATTAGTCTTTAAACAAAATGTGTGCTGTCAATCACAGCAAAGAGGAAATTTTAAGACGGACAATTCTTGCATTAATTGAACTAAAGAATAATAGAAAATTTCATTCTTTTCAATACAATCTATTTATTAAAGTTTATAAATAAATATAAATTAGTTTACAAGTGTTATTTCAAAAGCTGATGTGAACAGAATACTGGACGTTATATCCTCTCTCTTGTCATCCATGGAATTGAAAGTTATTACTGGTTTAAGTCTGTGGTTTGGTGCAGCGTATTATTTAAAGAACACAAAGTTTTCTCAAAGAAAATATGATTATAAAAATTAAGATAATTTGCACATTATATCGAATTTCTGAAAAACGAATGATCATATTTTAATGACCTTTATAAAAGAGAAAGAGTTGTACTATTCAAAACCATGTTATAGTCTCATGATTATGACTAGAGCTCATAGGGCAGAGACTTCCAAAATACACATTGTGATATGGAACTAAAAATGAGTCTAATATGACGTAGGGTCCCCTCTCACAGCGATTCAAGTCTCGCAGCTTGGCGGCATATTAAACAGAACGCAATTGAGGAGTCCTTGTGGCAATATATCCTACTCTTGCAGCAAGCTTCAACTCCGGATGGTTCTCGGGGGAGATGGTGAGAAACCATTGTCCTCCCAAGAGCGTCTAAGACATGCTCTATAATGTTAAGGCCAGAAGATTTAACTGACCAATCCATGCAGCGAATATCCTCATTCAGTTAATCCTCGACAAGCTGAGCCTTATGTGCAAGATGGTTGTTATCCATTAACAGGAGCCCAGGACCAACTTCGTCCCTCAAACGTTAATCACAAGGCTCTATAATCTCCTCTCTCTAACTCATATCAGCCAGGGAGCTTTTGCCAAAATCATGCAGGGATGTGCAGTCATCCAGCATAAAACTTACTCAAGTAATTACACCTCTAACCACTGCAATGATCCTTTTTCATAATGAGGGAAGGACGGTATTGTGTTCCAGGCTCTCTGGAGATGTAGATATGCAAATGATAGTGACCAAACTGAATCTTGATTCATTCGTAAAAATCACAATGCTCCACTGAATTCTGGTCTAAGACGCATGTTGTCTGCACCATGCTAAACGCGCTGTCTTGTGTACTGCAGTGAGCAAGACGCAAACAGCTGGTCGTCTTTCAAACAGCCGGTATCTCGTTAAAACTCCAGTTAACTTCGGGTAAACTATGAAGCGCGGGTGTCATTGACAGTATATAACTTTACGTGATAACTGTTAAACTGTAACACTCTTTTGTCAATTTGCTGAAATTACCAAATAACGATCGTCATTCGTCGTTGCGGACACTGTTCCACCTTATCCAAGTCTTCTCAATACGGATCCAGTGTCCTGAAACTATTTCCTTAAATTACAGACGGTGCTAGGCGTTACACGAAGCTTCGTAGCCACTGCTTTGTGATTGGCCTACCTCCAATCTACCAAGAATTCTTCCTCTCATTCCGTCATCCATACATTCGTGGATACTCATTTTATTTGTTACCTTATAAAGTTTACTCAACTCTTGAGAGAAACATGACGAATATCGTGAAGGAATAAGGGCAAACTAATCACCGAAAACTCTCATTGTACTCGAATATCTCCTCCACAATAAGGGTTTTATATGTACATTGCAATAAAGGAACGTGTGCGTTTATGTAATCGACTCTGAATATCTGTATATTTCTTCTGTGGTATAATTAGTACCTTTGATTCAATACTTTCAGTAGAAATAGGCATTATTTATAAATTCTCTTAATTTTGCACACGAGTATATATACAGGAATACGTTCCTGCGGTTCTTGCATTTGCAATTGCGATAGAAAATCCGTTTCTTCTCCAGCATGCTAATGGTTTCGTATAACGAACTAGGCTGGTATAACAGAGCGTTATCAAGTGAAGTTTGGATAACATATGAACTGATAATTCACGTATTTCAGTATCATTCATGCAAAATAAATAGGGGATGTTACAAGCAAATGTGCTGTAAATCAGTTTCTCCGTTTGTCTGGGTTTGGGTATCTTAGCACATCTGCGATACTACATTACTACATTCTCGCTAACTGGTGTGTTTAAAAACACTTTAAAACTAGAAAGACAGAGAATATTATTTGGGTCCTGTATTAATTTGAGGTCTGAATAATACATTGCCGAAGTTATTCGGTTTATGTTAAGATATACAAAACGTGTAAAATGGTTTTGAGACTTCATGTAACGTATGACGTAGGAAAACGACAGAAAAGTGCATTCCAGAGAATTAGTTATTTACTGAGTTATATAATAGAATGTTAATTCTTTTTGCCAATCACTTCATTTTTAAACGACTAATGTATGCATTCTCTTGCACAAATCATATTTACAAATATTAAATTCAGATTAAAAGCATTAAATAATATCACATTATTTTAAAACGAAATGCTCTTCGTAATAGTTTATAAGCGAAGATATTCTTATCGTTAAAGAATAAGAAATAATTTGCGTTCTTTCTTATTTTACCAACACATTTATACTGACAAGAAATACTAATGAAGCTATTTGACTTTATTCAGTAGGTAATATAATAATCGGTAGTTAAAAGGAAAAATATTTTTCCTGAAATTTATTGTATAGTCAATTGCGCAAGTACATTTCACCAATACCTTTGTGCTCTGCGTCTAATATTTTTCTACCGCATTTTGTTTCCTCATACTCATTATATGCGGTAGCGCCCTTCTGATAGGCAGAAATCTCATATTATTTCTTATTTCAAAACTTTTGCTTCGCAACTACTATGCTGTTACATTTGGAATATTATTCTGCGTTTACTCCTAATCATTTAGGTCCTTCGTAAAATCGAAGACACTATTGTGTAAGGAAGGAAGATTTGAGGTACAATAACATTTGCAAACGTATTTCCTGAAAGGATTCTGTTCTTTTTATTCCATTTCTACACATAGTCTGCAAATACAAGGATTAATATTAATTTAATATCCCAAACATGCGATGGCCTCACAAATATATAATAGATATATTGAAAGTCTTTTAGGAAAACAATAAGAGAAAATCGAAAATAGTATACCTTTAGGCAAAGTGAAATATTTTCTTTTATAGCTTGATAATTAAGAGTAAGATATACATTATTTTAATATATTTTAAATGCTAGTCTACGACTATATTAATAGGCTAACGTAATAAGTGATATTTTTGTGATGATGACAGTGAAAGTGATGAGAAAACTGGTGCATTATCATATTTCTAAACGCTAAGTCACTCATATAAGGCGGATGTAATTTTCAAGATTATGTTTTTCGGAAGAAAATATTATCTAAATCGCAGATGATACCGTAATATAAGCATTACCAAATCCGTTCGCTTAAAAACGGCTTTTCTTCCTGTGATAGTTATAGACATGATTCTTAGTCTAGTAAGAGTGAGACATAAATATGTGTTATCACTAGCAAGCAGAAAAAATACTCTAACTTAACTTCAACACGTCAAATCCGACATCGTGAAAGGTGGGCTGAAAGATTACCCAAAACGTGAGAATAAGAAATCTGTATTTAAACCACTGTTACTGATAATTACATGAAAAGAAAAAACACAGCAGAAATCAGTCTTTGATATAATATTATAAGGTGCTCGATCAAGAACGTGGACTTTAAAAGTGCCAATTTATGAAGAAATATATATATAGAGAGAGAGAGAAAGAGAGAGAGAGACAAAAAATAAGAAATTTAGAACCGATTTTACACAAAGGCCCCAATAAAGTATTTTTTGTGATACCATATATATATATATATATATAACGTTTGGTATTGTCGATTGCAATAAAAAAAGAGAAGTGCACAACTAGATGTTATATCAGTTGCATATACAAAATTTCAACTTGGGCTAGCAGATTTTGAGTTACGAGAAATATACACATACGTACATAAGTACGTACAGACGTCACGAAACGTCTTTTTTTCTATCCACTTTAAATCTGCTACATAATTCGTTTTGGAAAAATAGCTCTTTATTCTGTTCGGTACGTACATATGCAATGCAAACAAAAATGGTACAAATGAATTCTGAATGGACGAAATGGATATTTTTGTATAAATAACCGCAATTTTTCTCGTTACAATATACCCTTTGCTTCGTACAAGGAAGGAAAAAGGCTCAACATTATAACTGATTTTTAGAGGAAAAGCGTTCAAGCAATAAAAAAATTAAGATAAATATAATATCGGAGATATGTGTCATGAAAATTTGAGTTAAAGCATATTTTTTCAATTCTTCCTTTTTTTTAGCAGACGCATTTTGTAAGTGCTTCAGTCGTAATTAAAAATTTTTGAAGGAATGTAAAATTTTCTAGCTCTTGAAATTTTGTCAGAGATTAATGTTTTTCTTTTTTTAAACTTTATTTTAGTTAAATCCACTGCCCTGCATCGAACTGCCTTTCATAACTTTGTATTTCATCACGAACGTATAATATTTGCCCTGTAACAAGAATGTAAGATTTTAATTTCACACATTGAGATATTTATTTTCATGTTTTCTTATTTTTATGCACTCACCTTTGGAAGCAAGGAATTATTTAATTACGAATCGTTCTTGATCGAACGTTAAAAACGTAAACTATGAATTCAATTTCCCACGATCAAAAATTTAAATATGCTGAAATGTATTTTCTCCTTGCATAATTTAATAATAAAGTAGCAAGAAAAAACGTTAAGTTACATATTTTTCGTTGCTAATATGATTCCTGTTTTTCGTTGTATAGCTTAAAATAATATTCCGGAATTGCTTTATGATTTGAAGTAAAGAATCTACTAAAAATCATTCTTCTGATGAATTTCTCAAGAAATGAGAATTACATTCGAGATGGGATTGTCTAGCCTTGGGCAAACAGGATTAACTTATTCACCAGTTTCTGCCATTCGACAAAAACATGCACAAAATTTCGTTCTAATCTCCAGTATTTTGAAAAAAAAGAGAAAAACAGATTACAGATATTCTAACAACCCCATTTTGCATGAAAATTAAATTAGTAAAATGAAGCGTAAAAAGTATTTTGCTTGATTTAATAAAGTTTGCTTAAGAATAATATTTTTTCCTCCCCAAAGCTTGCATGTCTGAACATTTCTGAACATTTAGAGTAACCAAATTTCTCACCTTTCTAAAAATAGGTCAGTTGCTTAATATAATATTTCTCTCAAATATTTTCCCAAAATTGTTTTCTCATCATTAAAATATTTTTTTATCAACATACAAAACACAAACGGAAAAATCTTAAAATAAATTACACGTTACAGTTTTGTTCCTAATATATTTGATTGCGAAACTGTTTTTTCTTTATTGTATATGCGACTGCTATAACATTTTGCATATGCGACTGCTATAACATTTTGCATATGCGACTGCTATAATATGGTGCAATTATAATGCTGCTGTATATTGTAGTACCGGGTAAAATGACTGGGATAGTTTAAATAACATGCGAATTATGTGCTTAGGGGGAAACGCGCCTAATGCGGTAGGTGTTTAAGTATTATATGCTTTTTAAGCAATGTTACAAGTATTTCAAGTAAATAAAATGTGAGATATATCCATGAAGTAATTGTGATATACGTGTACGCATTCACATTGCATTATTACACACTTATTTTTATTTCCCGTGTACTTTAATTTGGCCTTCCTATTTTATTCTTTGCGTTTTACTTACAGAAAGTATAAAAACAGTTATCAATGTTCATGATAAAATGCATATGAAAGCATGTTTGCTTATACATATAATACTAATACAGAATATGAATACATTTTGGTTCACTTTGGGATTATACCGTTTTTAGGAAAACGCTACAGCCTTAATGACGCATGTTTATTCTTGTCCTAAATCTCGCCCCTTGGCGATAAAGCACAGAGTATATTTCATAACAGAACTGGTTTTAATACACACGCATATTGTGATCCTCAGTCCTGAACTATGCTGCAGATCCACATAGCGTGTCTTAAAAACTTTACTACTGGCGCATCGTGCTGAGCTGAATGCAACACTAAATATATGTAGAGGCTTGGCTAGGTTTTTTTGTATGATGAATTACACATCTGAAGCAATAGGTTGATTTCAAATAACAGAAACGTTTAATTGCAACAATTACAACATAGCAACTATACATTAATTTAATACTGGTGATATTTGCATCGGACAGAAAATACGACGGATCGCTGCGACGACGGAGAGCGCCCCAAAAATTTCCATTACGGTTACAACGCGAGATTCTAACACACGGTTGGTGAGTAAAAAAAACAAATTCATTTAGAATCGCCAAACTACCATATCTTAATTTTAAATACTTTTGCAAATAAGAAACTAATTTATATCAATTAAACGTGCACCATAGAATCATACGTACCTAATTTCGTAATAATTTGAGCATATTCTTGTACTGTTTCCTAACGTTTCCTTCTCTTTGATGAAATATCGTTACAAATGAGCTGAATTCTCAAATTAATTTGAATAGGCATATATCTTAAACACACATGCGACGTATTTATATTAATTTCAGTCAGAGTTTCACAAACTTAAAAAACATTTGATGTGGACACAGCATGGCTTCTTTGTACGACCTATTAAATTCTATATATTGTTGTTGCATATTCTACATATTGTTGTCATACATTTGTTGCACTTCATTTAAACTTACTCCTCGAACTTCATTAGAAACATATTTTGCATTCAATTACTCCTCAGCAAGGAAAGAATAAATAAAAAATCAAAACAGCTTTCTTAATATTGTAAAATGAAGAAACAAAAGTAAAACACTGAATACAGTTAAAAACTTTCTTTTTTGCAATTAAAATGAGAATAAATCAGCCAACGGGTGGAGACAAACATTTTGGTGCATTAAAAACCTAAAGTTAACTTTTGTCCCACTGGGCAGAACTGCACTGACGTCGACGCACCGTTACCTGACTTTACTCACTATACAACTATGCGTTTCATATGTAAAGGAATAGCCGCTATGATAGGCTTAGCTGTCCTTAAACGTTTAAATTGCTGATAAATCAACGACTATTGCATGCAGATTAATTAAAGGCATAAAATCCTTAACCGGGACATAATAAGAACATAATTCAATCATTTCTAAAGCAAAAAATTCAAAATTTGCCAACATATAACAACAAAAATAGACCAGGTAAAAAGATGGGTATATATACACATTTGGTGCGGCCGGTTGCAATAATAAACAGAGGTGCACAACTAGATGTTACAACAGTCCCATGTGCAACATTTCGACGTTCTGTGATAATAGTTTTTTAGTTATGTGAGATACATATATACGTACGCATGCACACTGCGCAAAATAAATAAATAAATAAATAAAAAATGGGACAGCTCTATATCTCCCATTTCTATTGGGCTGATTAACGAAATCCAACTTGCGTTTTTCATGTCTCTAAAGTGCGACTTAGGGTATATATTAGATTTGCATGTGGCAATTATTCTAACACAGGTATTTTGACACAGACTTTGCAGGATAAATTAATCGATTCTCATCCTATTTTAACTTTTACTAAGACAAGATAGTTTTATATCAAGTTTACGCAAATATACTTTACGTCTTGTGGGTTCAATTTAATTTCTCACAACTCGCTGGTTTTGGTAGCAAAATGAGTCCATATCTCTGTACATACACATCGTACTCAGCTTATTAAATGAATTAACCTCATCCGTAGCTTTTACATTTCTACTATTTGAGTTTTTTGCATAAAATTGCGAAGCAAGTTAATAATGAAAGTGATAAGAGATGCCTAAGAAAATTGTTTAAAATCGATAAATGATTTGCTAAAACAAAGATATTTCCCTTTTTACTTACTGTTTACTTTTCTTCGAGTTATTAAAAGTGCTCGTTACCGAAATGCCTGACAGTAATCTTACATTTCTAAGGAAAATATGAGTTTTCGTTAGTAGGTTTGCTAATTTGACAGTTTAGCTCCAAAACTAACAGACAATGTGAAGTTATTTTCTGGTAACTATCATTCATAGATTTTTAGGAAAAGGTAGAAAGCGGTTATTCCTTTATACTTTTACAAAACTAAATATATTTGGATCAATCTTTGTCCTTAAAGAGATACAAAAAATATTAATTTAAGAAATAACGAAAAAGGAAACGAATCTCGTTTCGAAACGATAAACTTAGTATTCTATATGTTTATGCAAATATTAACAAATATATAAGACAAAAAATGGGAGCCGTTTTTGTTTACTTGTGAAGCGAGAAAAAGAGATAACACTTTGAATTACAAAACCAAAATAAAAACGAAATAAGTGGAATTGGACTTCTTAGATTGTTAGAAACGTTTCATTTTAAAGTATTCATTCAAATATTATTACATAGCTTTTTACCGTTTTCAAAAACGCTTGAAACGATCCTGCATCATTTATTCCTCTTGGTGAGCGTTTTAAGCACTTTCCGCATTAATTGAAATATCACTCCTATTATCAACATGGGAGAACACACCAAATGTTTTTCCTCAAGATATTAAGCAATACCATTATTAATTGCAAGAAGATCATCCCAGAATATTATAAATATTATGCAATAAGCAGAACGGATATTTTATAGAAATGGAAAACAAGATTTGCTTTATTGAAAGCATTACTGCAGTGTGGTTAAAATAAACTATCGATAATTCCAAGTTCCAGGGAACAGGAAAACTGTTGAAAAATGCAATATTAGATCAAAAAGTAAACTTTAAAATATAAAAAAATTAGGAGGATTATAAAAACTCTTCATAAATAATAAATAAATACTTCTTTCGTTCTTTTTTTAGCCCAAAGAAGCGGTAGCACAGAAAGGCTATTATTCTCAAAATGGCAATTTTTTGGGGTTTTCATTATAAACGTCTAATCAAGTTGTAAGGTTTATCCTAATTTTACTAACAGTTATTTTAAGTTTATGCATCTTTCCTATCTTTCTAGTTTCAGCTTACAATTTCTCACCAGAATGTAATTTCAGAAACATAGTTAATGCAAATGAGTAAAGAGTAGTATTTAAGTCTATGTTTCACTAAAATCCAGAGAGAGCCTGAGTTTCCTTTTTGGCTACGTCTCTCTAAGCCATTGCTTCGCTCGGCCGTACTTTAGGCCCTTGCTTGGCTTCGCCGACTTAATTAAGATTTAGAGGCCAACTACTTAGAATCTTGATAGCTTCGGCTATAGCTTTCAGTGAGCTTTAGTTAAGCTCAGTTAAGTTTAATTTCATATTCATTTAAGTTCAAGCCCAAGTGGAGGCTTTGCTGTACACTCCAAGTTAGGAGTTGATTGTATTGTATTTATTCTGAGAAATAAAGGGTAGTTAACCCTTCGTCTTACGTCTCTATTAATACGATTAAGCGATTATTCGCTTATTAGTGTTTGTGGGGTTCAAGGATTGAACACTGAATTAAATAAGTAAAACTCCATAAAGTTTCAAATTGTTGCCACTAAATGTCATAACTCTATAATATATTTTAAAAAATTGAATAATGAAGAATCTGTATGAATGTATGTATATTTCTCTCATTGTCACAAAACAACGGTACTTAGAGCCATCGAAGTTTGAATAACGTAGTCCTTCACCTGAATATGGGCACATAGAAGCCCGAATTTGGAATTTGTTTGATTGTCTCTTTAGTATTTTGTAAAACTTTAACAGATTTTTGATTAACAAAATCAACGATTTCAAACAGAGCAATGGCAGCTCTACAGAGAAAAACATTTTTATCTTCAGCACGCAAGACTGTCTATCGGAAAGTCTAAAGATATGGTGTTTTTATAGATTTCGTGATATTACTCTGAATTGAATTTTATCTGGTGCGAACAGCGTGATATTTAATAAACAATGGTAACACACGAAACGTTAAAAAAAGGGGTCTTTTTTTTACGAAATTGCGTTTTAGTAGAAAGAAGTAAGTCGCGATTAGTAAAAATGACCAATTTTAATGTAATAATTATCATAGAAATGCAGAAAAGGTTTTGCTGACTACACTTGCGTTAGAATTAATACAACAGTATTCAGGAATTGCTATTCTCATATTATATCAATAGACACATAGTCACGAAAAAAAAGAAGTTAATGATAGTTCTTTTACAGAAATTAGAACTCATTGATTTAAAATAATTTAGGCATTTTTTTATTATTTTTGTCAAATACAGTAGTTTTTGTCTTCAACGAAATATGAATACAAATAAGCAAAATCTCTATCACATGCGCAATTGACCATTTGACCCACACTACGCAAGTTAAGTTTTATTAGCATTATTATTAAATTCCTACTATTAGCTCATACTCTCCCTATATCTTGTTCAAATTTTCAGTTGTGAATAAAATGCTTTTTATTCATCCACTCAAGTTCCAATACATTTTTTTAAACTTGCAGTGGATGACACTTGATGTTAATACACTTTTTTCACATATTAAAGTCAATTCTTACTTATTTTTTCCTGTTTATTGGAACTAAAGATATGCTGTTTTCATTAAATCTTAACTAATAAATGCGAATAAATGCGAATGTGAGTTTGTGTGTTTGTTTGCTTGGTTGTTACGCTTTCACTCCTTAATTACTTAACCTACCATCATGAAATTTTCAAGAAATATTTTTGATAAATTAGAAAAGGTTATAGGCTATAAAATGTAACTTATCGGTTGAAACTTAAACTATATAATAGGTTTTATAGTTTAAAATGATTGTCGTTGTATAAACATTAAATGTTGAAAGTTTCATAACGATAAGTTAAACGATGTAAAAGTTTGTCTGCGCGCAGAGGTGCGTAGCTTAAACCATGCAAACATTTTATAGCCTATAACCTTTTCTAATATATCAAAAATATTTCTTATGATGATCGGTTAAGTAATTAAGACGTGAAAGCGTAAAATTTATTAATTAAGCGTTTATAAAAATGATATTAATTTTTATCTGCTTAATTTAATTTATTATTTAAAATCCTACAGGATTTCTGACTTCTGGCTCTTTTTTCACAAAGATTTTTCAGTCATTAGGAAATGTTCGCCACATCAATCAAATCAAAACCTGTCTCAATTCATCAAGTTTATGGGCGAAAGTGTTGAAAAATTCAGTCTTAAAACAAATATGAGATTCAGGGAATTACACAGAGACACTATTGCAAATTGGCGACGGATGTTTGGACACAGATGCTGAAGATTATATTTTACTTTCGCAGAAATTTTGTAATTTGGAAGAAACGATGTGGAGCTTATTGCTAAAGTTTACCCTTGTATGCAATAAAATTTAAGTAGTGATCACTGGTTATGTGCAAGAGCAATTCTAGCGCCGAAAAATGAAATCGTAAACAAAGAATATTTGCCAATAGATAGAATCGTGGATACAGAACAAAGCGCTTCATATCCTGCTGAGTTTTTAAATTCACTAGAGCTGTCAGGTGTACCCTCACATAAAATCCTATTCAAACTAAATGTACCGGTTATGTTTATGCGAAATATAGATGCACCTCCCCTGTGTAATGGAACCAGGCTTCGGATCACACAGGCCAGAATATTATCGGTGCCACTATTTTAACAGGTGTAGGAAAAGGGGAAAGTGCTATCATATCTCGGATCCTAATAATTCCCACTGACCTACCATTTCACTTTAAAATACTGCAGTTTCCAATCAAATTTAGTTTCGCTGTTACTATTAACAAAGCTCAAAGGCAAACATTGCATGTAGGGTGCATTTGGAAAAGTCATGCTTTTCCCATGGTCACCTATATGTTGCCTGTTTGCGTGTATCCAAAGCCAGAAATTTATGTATTAGCGCCGAATGGAAAATCGTATAATATAGTACACAGAAGCATCCTATAATAATACTCTTATTCGTGCTCTTCTGAAAAAGAATGTTTTTAGCGTTTTGTTAATACTTTAAACTTTCTGAAATCTTGATAATGAATATTGTTTATTTTTGTAGTGATATATCTTAATAAAGCATGTTTTTCAGTTTTTTAAATTATATTTTATTTTAGAATTTTTTAGTGAAACCAAAAAGCGACATCAATGTGGATTTCTTTTTATCTCAATGAAGAAGGGCTGTATTTATTGAAATTTTACACGGAGTGTATTTTTAACTTAAAAAATAAGTAATAGTAACTAAAATTTTATCCTGATTATCCTGGCCAGTCAATAAGAAAAAAAAATCAAATTATTTTATTTTATTTTCAATAGCCTTTGAAACTTATTTAAGGACATCAACGCGAGTGAACCCGCGTGTAAAAGCTCGTATATTATAAGACTTACAAATAGTGACCGCTTATTAGGAGTTCACACGTGCTGTAAAAATTAATTTTATAGCAACTTATAAATAATAGTACATGACTGTGATAAATGAGATTGTAATATTTAACAAAAATAAGTGGCAACAGTAAGACGGAGTTCTACAGATTTTTTAAAGTATATGGAATTAAAGAATTGTAGTTGTATAGAGTTTGACGGAGCTGATGTAATGTCCCATTATGTAGCGAAAATTCTCCCCGTATTTCTATGTTAACGTGATAATAATATATGTTTAAAATATAACTCTTTAAAATGTCCCTTGCTTCCCAAACGGAGAATGCGAAAAGAAAGCGAAAAGAAACTACAACATAACGCAAGCTGCGATTAGAGAAAGAAAAACTTAAGCGCCAAGAAAGGCTTCCTACGAAAACTCTTCGCAGCAGGCCAAGCATATGTGACCTTCAGTAGTGTGAAATCACAAGATGAAATATTAATTGAAGAACTGGATTGCTCGAAACTCACTGGAAAGGTTCCTTGAAATAATGGAGCATTTCCAGAGATGGATAGAGTGAGAAATTATAGACCACCATCAGCTTCATAAATTAGAAACGAAAAAATGTTAATAATGTTAATAAAAAGTAACTAAAATAAAATTTTTCTTTTTTGACCTAAGTAGGAATTATATTTTTTTATACCTGTTTTTTGTCATGAACATTTATTTTTACATTTCACATTTTTTTCTCTTAATTGTCCGCAAAATATTTTCTTTTCCAGTTTTGAGAGTATGAAGTATTTTCTTCCTACTTTCCGCATGCCCTCGTGGTGTAACTAAAAGCACACTCGACGCGCATTCGAGAGGTCCAGTATTCGAGTCACAGCGAGAGTATTTTTCACCTGTCGCGCTTTAAGAAAATGTCTCTAGAAATGGAGGCTTAACTGAAAGGTAGTGGAAGATAATTCGTCATGAACAGTATTTGGTGGAAGGGTCTTCTAATCCCTAGTGGCCATTTAAAATGGGAAGTACGCAAGGTATTTTGTCCCTTCTTTCCACATGCCATCGTGTGTAACTGGAAGCATATTCGAGGCGTATTCGTCAGGTCCGGAGTTTGGAGGTCGGGGCATTGCACATTTTTAACGTCTTCTGAATCAAAATTACCTAATGACTAAAACATAAACCACGAAATTTAACTTAACAAATCTGAATTTTTCAAACACTGACACAAAAATATTGTGGAGCGGAATTTTTTTTTCGTTTAATTAGGTTTTTCTTTTTCCATATTCGTTTTATCCATTGAAGGATGAAGAAACTCTGCATAGTAAAAACAGATGGCAGTTTTCAATGCGCCAATCATTTATAGACTATGAACTGACAGAAGATAACAAAATTGTCGTATAACAATTATCATTATTAATCGAAAATACAAACCAGTTCCAAGTTTTTCATGCTAAAATATTTCACATTTTAAATTATACATTAATTCATCGGCTGCCGTTTAGGGTGGTGTTGGATACGGGTACCCGCTTTCAGAGCTATTGAATAGATATAAGCCCTAAAGCTTTGGAGATAACGGAGTGGGCAAGACAAGCTCTTCGGCTAGCCAAACTGTATATATGCGTTTAAGAACATTTTCCTATACTTCTTCTTTAAGTACATATACGTTCACCTGCAAATGGGACCAAGTAATTGAGGTAGTGTAGTAGAAAATAAGTCTAGATATAATGGCAGAGACATTTCGAAATTATAATAAAGACGCTTTCTGGTGACATTATTAGAAACTTTAGGGCTTTGAAAGTTTTGCCTAGTTAAAGACAGGCGCGGGCTTACCAATCCACGTGGTACGCATGAATAATTAGTGAAAAAATGAATGGGCAGTTACATTTGTAGTAATCGATAATACTCATGTACACCGAGAAATGAATCAAAACTTCCGAATTTATTTTGATTTTATGAAATATTTTAGTATTATTTCTTTTTAATTGTGATTTTTTGAACTTCAGCTTTATGAGAATTAATTGGAAATTCGAATTATCCGATCTCAAATTAGGGACAGTTCGCTGAGTTTACAATTTCAATATCTTTTTAATATGCATTTCAAATTGTTACATATTATATAACATACCGAAATAAAATTACTTTATTTAATTGCGAAAAAATATTCAAAGGAATGCTAGCCAAGTATTTGCAGCAAATTGCGTAATGAAGACTGCTATCTGATGTTTAGTAACGGTAATATGTTGTAATTTTCTTCATTTACTAAAAAATATTTCCATTCGTTTAAGTAGTGCCATTAAAATGCGTCTGTATTTGAAATTCAAGTTAAGATTTTATTTCAAATCTGAATGGACGTGTTCTTTCTGCATACAGACGAAAAATATTAACGTTGCAAGATTCTAAAAACATATTGTTTTCTGTAATAAGATTAAATTCTGTGTTGAATGGCATATGTTGAATAAGATTTCAAGATAAACCTTTCTACAGAAAAGATTATTTTAAATCAACATTTCATCCATTGCACCATTACAACATTCATACTTTATAAATTAAAAAATATTTCGAAAAGCTGCTACCGTTTACTGCTCTTGGGTATTTCCTCCTTTTCAACCTAAACATCAGTGTACCTAATGGCACAGCTCCACCCAATTCATCCTAAGTATCGACTTGCCTTTCAGTTGATGACCATCGCTTTATATGCGCTTCCAGTACTTGCTTGAACATCTTTACGCTTGTTGTTTGCTAACGGAGGCTTAATGATTCTTCTACACTGCCACTGTATCATTGATTCTATCCTCATTTCATATTATTCTCAGGAATATTTTCAGGAGATTAATTTTATCATATCAATAAACCAGGAGGATACACCATTGAGTAATCTACCCTAAATTTCACTGAAATCGTTTCCGGAATTGTAATGAAGAAGAAAAACTCTTAATATTACTTCTCGATTAAATTTAAGTAAATGGAAGATAATGAACTTAAATACTTATCGTCGGCAAAAGGCAAGCACAGTTTTACTGCAAATTTTGGACAATAAAAGTAAAAGCACGTATGAGATATGAAATGATGCTTGAAGAAAACGAATGAGAGAACGAGGCGCAAACATTTCGCACCTCTTGATCGACCAATGAAAATAAATTGAGGCCATTAATATTAATTGAAAAACTGTGATGTGTACACCACATGACTTGTATGGAATATTAAATTATACGCACTTTTCTTGTATTTTATTTAAACTTATTGGATTGAATCAAATCTACTTCGTCAATAGCGCATAAACCCCAGTAGAATAAACGCACTCTTTAAAATTCACTATATTTGTTTATCATAGCGACACTCTGCCACTAGGTTCAGTTAACAGTGTTACATCTCATTCATTTTATAACTCAGAATGCACAAAAATTATATCATCTGAAAAATTATCTAATTGTTGCCACATGTTCTATTCAAATACTATAATAAATCTAAAACGATGTATAAAAGAAATTAAACAAACAAAAACAAAAAAAAGGAAGAAAGGAACGAAAAGAAACAGTTTTTCACAAACGATTCAGTATTTCTCATTCAATTAATTCAGTTCTTATTTCGCGGCAATGCAAAATTACATAAAAACTTAAAATATCTATATTAAAAATTATGAAGTAAATCTTAAACTTTTATTTCCTCGAATAAATTCCAGAACTGATTAAGCAATATTTAATTCGCAATAATGAAAGAAGGCGTTATCTTTGTTGTTGCGATGTTGCGAAGCTTAGTTTCTCTAGGTTGGCAAATCCATTATTCTGCCAGGTTTCAAATGCAAACAAATATGACTGCTATATTGAAAACAAATAGGTTTAGCCGCACTTAAACAATTTTTAAATTGTTCATAATTCTACAAATGTTGCCTGCAGATTTACTAAAGGCATAAAACCTTAACTGGAAGATAGGAATAACATTTTCAATCATTTGTAAAACAAAAAAAGTACAATTTACAAACATATAGGAATAAGGAAATTGAGATCACTGAGCCGAGTAACAAAGTGGATATATATAGTTTTGACTCGGTCAATTGCAACCAAAATAGGAAGTGCACATCTACACGCTATAGCAGTCCTATCTACAAACTTTCAATGTTCTGAGGTTACTCGTTTTTGAGTTATACGAGATACATACGTACATGCGCCACGAAAAATTCTCTTCAGAATACATTTTAAATCAAATTTGTAATTTTTTGGGAGGAAAAAGAGTCCTTTATTCTGTCCTTACTAACATAACGCAAGAGTTGGACCCCCGTCCTGGGTCTGTCTTTCGGGGTGAGCTTGTCCAAGCTCCTGAGACCCCCTCATAGGCGACTCAGACCCACAGTCCCGGCCCGGCCGTATGAAAGGCAATGGGACAAGCAGTCCCCGTATCGAAACTATGAGGGCCAAATCCCCGACGGCAAGGTCGGTGATCTCCGATCTAGTCCACCACAGACAAAGGAACAGACACGACAGTACCAGTACGGTCCCTGCCAAGCCTGAACCAACTTGAGAATAAACTCGGGCTCTAGTCCTGTGAAGACAACTTATATGCCCCCGTGGTTGACACTGTCTAAGTACAGATCCTGGCCAGTACTTCCCAGGAATTCTCCTGAGTCAACCCCCGGGGGGAATATCCTTACTAACAGATGTCACTAAAAAACATCGTTATATTGCATTCGATAGCGGTCAAAATGGATATTTTCTTTGAAATATGATACCCGCAATTTTTCGCGATTACAATACTTCCCTTTTACTTCGTATAAGGAAGTAAAAGGGTTTAAATTTCAGAGCATGAATAAATAATGTTAAGAATTTATTAAACGTATGTAAAAGCGTATGAAAAACCCTTTATAAAGTTGCTCTTAATTTTTATCATCATGTATGCTGTCAACGTAGATTGAATTTTTGCCTCAAATTTAAGAACAAAATTTCCATCTTACTATTACATGTCTAGGTTATTATGAAGTCTAGTGAATTCATCTCAGAGTGTGCTGTTGTTGTTGGCTTTGAGTAGTAACTCATTAAAAGTACACTCCAATAAAAGTAAGCTTTTGCTGTTTTCTCACCGAGTTTTTGCCGATCATCAGTTTCAAATGTAGGTGCTTTTGAAAATGAGCTAATCATCATCCTTTCATCGAATTTTATAATTCTAATGTGGACAATCAGGTGGCAGTGACGGATTCCATGCAATGCTGTGTAAGGTTTATAATTCGTTTTCTAACAGTTATTTTAGGTTTTGTATCCTTCCTATCTTATTCTAATTTCAGCTTACGATTTCCTGCCAGAATGTGAATTCAGAAACGCAGAGAATACAAATGAGAATGAGCACTATTTAATTCGTGACTTAACCGACTTCAAGAGAGAGAGAGAGTCTGATTTCCTTCTGGCCACATCTCTTTTAGCTGTTACTACGCTCGGCGGTATCTAGGCCCTCGGTAGGCTTCGCCGATTCAATTAATACTTAGGGGCCAACTAGTTAGATTTTGATAGCTTCGGCTATATTATTTAAGAGCTTTAGTTAAGCTAGTCTTAGTTCAAATTATTAGTATTAAGCCCGAGTGGTGGCTTTATTGTAAAGTTCCAAGCCGGAACTGATTGTAAATATACTGAATAATAAAGGGTTTTAAACCATTCTCAAGTCTCACTTGTTCTGTTTACACTTAAGCGATTATTCGCTTGTAAAGTGTTCGTGGGGTTCTAAGTAAGAATTTAAGATTTAAAGAGTTGAACCCTACAGCTGAAATACGAATAAATAAATATTCATTCCTAAGGAATCAAGATTTATTCTTGTTGAGAAATGTCTTTTGTAACACAGTGACAGATTTTAAATATTTTAAATATACAGCAAATTATGGAAAATATAAGAGTAAGAATGTTTGAAACGTTGTTGTGCTCTCATTTGGGGCTTAGCGATTAATTATACATAACAATTAATGGTCCAACATTTATGTTTCACGGCCAATAATTATATTTAATGAATAAAGCTAGTGTAACTTCATATAAATTTTGAATATTTATAATTACACATCTCATAACTTTAATATACGTTTATTTAAATCAATCACATTAAAAAGTAGAAAATTATTCTTAAGAACTGTGTTTATCGCTTTTAAATCTCTTAGTTTATTACTCAGAAACCTTCCAAATAAAATTTGAACGTATCTTAGGCTTTACTGAATGACCTCACGCTGGCGCTTGGAAGATTAAAGAGTTTTATTTCCGGCCGCTGCAACACATTGCTGAGTTTGTTAATTAAAATAGAAAGATAAAACTATATGATTCATTTTTGCAAATGTCAACAGTGTCGCTCACTGGAGATAAAAATGTTTTCTTTCGAACAGTGTTCCCACTGCTTAAAGTTTTAAAAATATGAAAATTTTATAAAATGGCAAATAAATAATATAAAAATTCACTAAAGTTTTACAAAATATGAAATAAATAATAAAACAATTTCCAAACACCGTTTTCCAGCTGCACATGTTCGGGAGAAGGATTGCGTTATTCAAAATTTGATGGCTGTAGTTACCTCTTTTTTTCACAGTGCGAGGAACATATATGCAAATATACAGATTCTTCATTATTTAATTTCTTTAATAATCATACAAGGCGATAATATTTGGCGGAAGAAATTTGAAAAGTTAGACGCCGTTATATTGGACCAACGCAAAATTCCATGTTAGAAAAGATATTTGATTATAAGCCAATTTTAGGCTAATAATCAAACATTTTAAACTAAGAAAATGCGCACACATATTTAATTAAAAGTTAATGTGGTGCATTATGGAAATTTGACGAGTAATACGTAATTTTCGCTCTTACTACAACATGGAACAAACACACAGTTAATTAGAACATCCCTAGAGTGAATTTGAACTATGGAATTCTCTTGAGTAATATAAAGTTTCCCCACACTTTTAAAGTAAAATAAAATTGAAACTAAGCAAATAAACTTGAAAAACGTGGGTCTTTCAATTAAATTTTATCATCTCGATTGGATCTCTATAATTAAAAATACCATATGATCGTACAAAACTATATAAATATATATTTTTTCTCTCTTTGTATATATATACAAGACTATACAAACTTCCAGGAGGAAAGGTTATTAAACAACAAATGGGATTAGATAAAATGCAGTACCGAAAATGCTGTCATCGTGTGCAAGTGAGCAGAGAATGTAACAAGTAAAAATAGCATATAAGAGAAGAATATTAATTTGTTCAGTTGTGTTTTTAATTAAAGTGTAACAATCGAGAAATTGTGAGAGGTCACAGGGAGTTTCAATGTTTCAGCCAGCAATTACAGCACACAAACCGACATCGGCGCGATACGAAAATGCCCTCCTCTCTATCCATTGGGTTATTAGGCCTTTCATGTGAACCCACTAAAAAGATTCGGGGAAGAAAGATAATCATGCAAGCCAATGAACAGACCCATCCAGTCTGATCTATTGTTGTCCAAATGTCAGTGATCTCGAACATCTCGGCTAAAATGGAATGGGACATCACTACTCTGGCAGCGACTGCTGAATCTGTTAGTCATTCAACAGTCCAGATGAGATTTCCTCCAAAACAAACTTATAATGATGGCAGTTCAAACGATCACATCAAAGATATATAATTAAGTGGTCCTCTGCAATACCACAGCAAACACCGACAGCAAACTAGTGTTGTGTTGCATATGTGTGTTTAGTATGGGTTTCTCTGCATCTCATACATATGAGATAGATACATTCCAGATACCTTCCTTAAGGAATGTAATCTCATTTCAGAATAAGACAGAAGCCCTAAAAAGCGAATCCCCCACATCCAGATATATTCAGCAAAAGCAGCCCTCTGTCGGTAAACACTAGGCTGCAGTAGCTATACGTGGTCTGTCAAGTTATGGGTGCAATTGGCTCAAAGTGTTCCAGACTGTGGTTTGGAAAAAGCCGAATACAAGTATCGATTTCGTATACTGGCACTTTAAATATGTTCAGCATAACGAAGCATCAGCTTTTCGATATTAGAAGTCAGTGCCGTTATTCCCGATTCGTAACACATCTGTTATCGCTCAGACAAAAACATTTCACATATTTTTGATGGAGACATTTAAACGCCTGGTGTTTCGGATGACGTCTTATGGTATATCGATCCCGATAAAAACTCACAGTGGCTCCAGTAATTACAACTAGTAGTTCCATATCAATAGAAGCATATCTTCTATCTTCAAATTTGTGGATTTTTCTTCTTTTTTTGTGTGTGTGTGTTGGATCTTTTTATCATTTTTCCAAGAACTCCCTCTATTGCGCTATATTTGCCTTTCCAACTCTGCATAAGTATCGGATCAGGATGCGTCTTTTATAAGGTATATCTCCCACATTCTTAGCGTGCCTTCGTGGTGTGGTGGTCAGCACACTGAGCCGGTATTTCAGAGGTCCGTGGTTCGATTCCCGGCAAAGGCCTTGCATATTTTTCATCTCTCCGGCTTCTAAAAAAAAACTAATGTCTCTACAAGTGGCGCCCGAACTAAAAGCTAAAAGGGTTGTGGATGATGACTCTCCACACCCAGGATTTGGCGACTAGGTCCCCTAAAACCCTAGTCGCCCTTTAAAAAGGGGAGTATATAAGGTATATCTCCCACATTCTTAGCGTGCCTTCGTGGTGTGGTGGTCAACACACTAAGCCGGTATTTCAGAGGTCCGTGGTTCGATTCCCGGCGAAGGCCTTGCATATTTTTCATGACTCCTGCTTCGAAATAAACCTAATGTCTCTACACTTTGAGTTAGCTATTTCTCTCAGAACTGCGTATATGTATGTATATATTTCTACATAAATTAGAACACGACTAAAAATTTACTCCACACACGATATATTATAAATATCGAATTTGAATAAATTATCATTAGAAACAGGGAATAAAATATATTAAACTGGGGTGTTAAGAATATGAACTTAAGATTCCTCTGAATATCCAAAAAGAGCAAAAAGCAAGATATTAAAATGAAAAATAATGTTTTGTAACATTTAACACACAACTAAGCAATTTAAAATGCTTAGTTGAATGAAGAATATGGTGTGGGATGAAAAGACCCTTTAATACCATAAGTCGTAAACAATACTTGTGATTAAAGCTTAAAAGGGAAATATGTAGATTCCTGCTTCTTAATTTATTCCAGACATATATATGCAATTATTTGATTCTTTAGTACATATCAAGTAGACAAAGGAATACAAACTGAATTCAAATAGCAGTGTTTAATTTTTATGTACTTTTACTGGAACATAATGACAACTATTTGATATCCTAAACATTGCAAATAGTACATATAATTTAATCTGAAGGAAAACTAAATAAGAAGATAAGTTTATCAAAAACATTCAGTAAAATAAATAAGTATCTATGTAGCTGCAATTAGTCTATTAAAGCAACAAAAATATGTGTTGCAATGCAACAAATATTTGCATTGCAAATATGTGCTTAATTATACAATAAATTATACATGTAATCATAGCTAACTAAAATTAATTTAAGAACTGAAGATGAACAATAACATGAAATATCAGAGTTCATGCAGTTAAATGAATGTAGAATTTTGCACTTCTAATGCAAACAGCTCACATTTTTGCATGAGTTACTCTAGCTGAGTTGAGATACAAAATTTCATGATACTATTCAGAAGTAATACACAAAGTGAAATACCTGAAGTTTACAATTACTAAACTGTATAGTTTGACGCTAAATTCAAATATTAGTACTTAGAATAAATTACTGAATTTAAACATAATTTAATAATTATTATGCTATTAAAATGGCTACTTACATGTCCTGATATAGTTTTCAAGATTATTATGTATTTAAAAAAACTTTGTTAAAAAACTAAAAGAAAAAGCAAAGGAAGGTCTGCACTTTCAATTTTACTTAATTTAAATACAAATAGAATATAAAAAGGAGGCATGGCTGAAAAAAGTTTATTTGTTAAGTAACTGTTTCGTTTTAAATGTTTGCCTTTTCTTAATTGTTTGGAATTTTTAAATCTTAGATTCATTGTTAAGGTATATTAAGGAATAATCATTAAAATTTATCAAAGCAATTGTCTTTTTATTCTTTGGGTGGAAGTTTAATTATCATCTCTGAAAGAATAAATCAGAGCAAATTTTTGTTTGCGCCAAAAACGAAAACTTTTATCTTTTAACCGGCTAATAAGAAGACCTAGATTAACTGCATCTTTTTATTTCTTTGAACCTCTTGTCAAGATGGTCTTCAATTAAGCAAAACTCTTATTAAACTCTTGCTCTTCATTAAAATTTACGAACTCAACACTTTGATTTGGATCCCAAATCAAAAGATTCTGATCCTATTTGTTTTAATCGAAAGAAATGCAACGCATTTAAATTAATTCAAAAGAACGATATTCTACGAAAAGCGAAAAAATGTTGAAAGAGCAGAAGATCTAAATTAGAACGATTGAGTATGGAACAAGTAAAAGAAAACGTTTGATTCACAGCAACAGAAAAAAAATTCCAATTCACTCGAGAGATTTTGAATTAATCTCAGAACCAAGGAAAAAAATAGAACAAAAATATTCCCTTCTTAGCTTCATGAAAGGTAAGAAAAAGGAAAGATTTATTAGATTAAATAAATTGTCATCAGGTTCGCAACCATGATTGCAGTTTCTTCTGCCGGGATAGTGTTTTTTAAGCAAACTCTGTTTTAAAGCAATAGCTTGCATAAAAAATAGAAAGAAAAGGTTCTCCAAATATTGCATAATCTAGTTAGCTATCTCTAAATCGTGCTGAAAAAGAAAAGATACTTGGCAGTTTTTGTTTTTGATATATGCATTTTCGAAATATAGAAGGACTTATTAACTGCATAAAAAAGTTGTTTTGCCGCCTTGCTGATCTAGCACGCCTGAACAGATAGGTTTAAGTATCGTAATTTAACAACACATAAATGTTATTCAGTCATTAATATTAGACACAAACTTTTAATGACGCAATAAATTAATTTTCAATAATTTCAGTTTTCTCATCCAGGAAACAATGCACTTAAAAATAATTTTCTTTACTAAGTTATACGGAACATTAATCACAAATGCATTAAATTTAATAATTTAATGCTTTAATTATTAAATTATATATTGTAAGCAAGATTTTACTTAAATATGTTTCTGCTGTCAATATAAGCAATAATTTTATTCATACAAAGGAATATAAGAATTAAAAATTCAGCAATATTACTAATGCCAGTAAAATTCAGGTATACCATAACAAAAGATAAAGAAAAACGTTCTAAATCCCCTCAGTAGTATATCAGTATATGTTTTTAGATTAAAGTCCTTTTTTAGCAATGATAATTTCTTGTTTTTATAATACTGTTTCAAAATTCAATTATAGGAAAGAAGAAGATAAAATTTACGAGTTAAAATAATATCAACTATTGAAGTTCATGTAGTTCTTACAGCAACATATACAGGTGGTCATAAAAACCTTTTCCTGATATAAGAATCCCTAGTAGCCTATCCGCTCTACCAATGGAAATGAAATTTCAGATATCATTGTTTGAACGTATGTGCTCGAGACTGTGATGATTTAAAAGAAATACAGCTCTGACGGTTACAGTTACAGTGAGAACATTTCACGATTTTCGTCTGGCAATACCCACGGTTTTCCTACGCAAATCGATCAGCGCTTTGTAAAACCGTAAATCGCGTTGGAATAACACACGCATGAGAAAAATTATCGGTGTAAGAAATTTCCAAAGAAGAGCATTGTAAACGACCAATGACAACACAGAGGAGGAAGTCATCTGACATACAGTGCATAATTCACAGCGATACACAGCAGAAGCAAAAATCACAGAACACCATGTACAAAACATTACTTGTGGAAAAATTTGAATAAGTAGTCTGTGACAACTGTTTCTTCAACCATGTATTAAAACATGTCAACAGGATGACACTTACAGGGAAACAACAAGGTGAATTGATAAAGATCTCTTAGCAGAACGGGGAAAATGCTTCCGAGTATATGTGCTTTGGTAAAAGCTTTCAAAAAACTGGATGCAAATGTCATGGACCATGATTCGGATGACCATATATTCCTGTTCAAGTTGTTGCGGAAGTGTATAACACAAATACTGCAGGTTCATTGCATTCTGCAAGAAGTGTTGCCCGCACCTTGGATGTGCCAAAAACCACAGTCCTCAAGCTTCTGCGCTCTTCTCTGTGGGTGTTTCCTTATCGATTCCACAGCGACCAGATATTACAACCTCGGGACGAGCAACATCATATGGACTTTGGGAATTTTTCCTCATCAGACTTAAAGAAATTAAGAGATGGTCGCTGAGGATATTATGGACGGATTAGGTGCATTTTTCTTAACTGGGAACGTAAACTTGAAGAACTGCGTTCAATGAGCTGATAAATATCCTCACGATGTGGCGTCAGCGCCTTTATACAAAGCTAAAATGTGATGTCACATCTCAAGCGTATTCTTTCCGATCCATAGTTCTTCGAAGAGATTAATGAAAACGTGCTAAATGAAAAGTGCTTGGTATGCAAAAATTTTTCAGTATTGCTTAATTCATGAACTGCGGCAGCGAAATATCATTAGAGACATTGCATGCATGATGTTTATGGTTTTTCCATGCGCTGATCAGTTTTGCGTAGAGAAAAAAGTGAGTATTGCCATTCGAAAATTTGTAACCAGAATCCTAAGAGTTCTATTCTTTTAAATCATTACAATCTCGAGCTCATACCTTCAAATAACTGGGTCTGGAATTTCATTTGGATTGGTTGAGCGAATAGGTTGTTAGGCGTTCATATATCAGGGAAGTTATAAATGATCTCGTGTATATATAGTATACACACTGGTTATCATAAATTAAACAAAAATCACAAAAATAGAGATAACTCCCTCAAAAATAAGCCAAACTGTGTAAAATTTGAATATTTTGTCAAGTAAGAGTAGCTGAGTAAAACTGCAATATGCAAATTAGTGGCGCTGCACTCGGAATACGTCATCTGCGAAGAGCACAAAAGTCCATGTTTGACAGCAAGCCCACATGTATCACTGTGATAGTGACATCAGAAATCTGAGATAGCCAATACGTAACAATGACCTCCAGGCATCATTTGCCTGCAGAACTACGATGGAGAGCCATTGGGAGACAAGAGGCAGGACAAAGTCGAACAGAAAAGACCAGATGGCTAACTGTGAGTCCTTCTGTGGTTCATAGACTTTGGAGGCAATTTCAAGCCACATATTCGGCATCAAGGAGATTCAGTCAAGGACGGCCAACTGCTACGACAGCACCGATGACCTATATTTGACATTATGTGCACGCAGGAATAGAACCGCTACTCCGACTCTTCTTACATCCTTTCTTGCTACAGCCATCGGAAGGTTGGTGTCAACGTTAACTGTACGTAGAAGGCTTCATGAAGGTGGTTTGTATGTGAGGCGACCAGCCATTTGCGTGCCGCTCACGTCACGCCATAAGAGGGACTATTTGCAGTGGGCCTGGGCCTGATCAATGGAGGGCTGTTTTCTTTACGGATGAGTCCAAGTTTAGTCTAGAAAGCGATAGTAGGCGTTATTTTATATGGAGAGAACCTGGAACCCGTTATCATCCGTCAAACGTGAAAGAGATGCATACGGAAGAGGCAGTGTCTGTGTTTGGGGTGGCATCTCTTTGGGTGGACGCACAGACTTCCATGTCTTTTCAAGGAAAACCGTGAATGCTCAAGTTTATAGAGATGACATCCTTGATGCTTATATGCGCCCATATACCGGGGCAATAGGTGATGCTTTTCTGTTACAGGACGGCAACGCAAGACCACACAGGGCTCGCATCGTAGATGATTATCTTTAGCAGGAAACAACTATGCTCATGGAGTGGCCAGCTCGAACCCCGGACTTGAATCATATCGAGCACGTTTGGGATGTTTTAGGGAGACATCTAGCTACTCTCAATCCGTCCCCTCAGACCCTTACCGCGCTTGCAACTGCTTTGCAAGAGCAATGGCTCTCGCTTCCTATGGAACTGATAGACCGCATAATTGAAAGCATCGCACATCGCTCTGTATTGCTTCTAGAAGCGATCATATTCCATATTTTCATATAGCAAACTGACACCTTCGATTTGCTCATTTTATACATGTGTTAATTTCTATACTATCATAATCGTCTGGTAATTTTTTATGTTATTTGATACGTTACTATGTGTTGTATATGGTGAGTAAGTTTCATAAAATTCTACATGTAACGTTTTCAGTAATCGTGATTTTTCCTTAATTTATGATAACCAGTATATAAACTTGACCATCCCAGAAAGAGGCTAAAATTGCATAAAAAAGTGTTATTAACATACGTCCATATAGTTTAAAATTACGAATCACAATTAATGACGATCTCTTGCTATTTTTGCATTTTTTTGGTTTATTTAAAGTGAATTTGCCAGTCATACAAATTTATAATGCATTAGAAATTATTCATAATTTTATGTTCCAGACCGACATCTCAATGGGTAATAATCTGAAACATCAAAATCTGAATGTATCACTTTTGTTCTGCATGACTCTGTGAGCAGTTAAAATAAAATGAAATAAAATTGGAGTAGAGATATTTTAAATAGAAAAATGAAACATTACTCGCATTATTTTTGCCTTATACTGAACAAAATATGCGATTACCCCCACGTGATAAAGTCTCTCGCAAATAAATCGTCAATGCATAATTTAAAAAAATAATACATATATATCTAAATGTGTTTAATAATTCTGTAGATGCCTTAATGATTAGGAAAATAAAGCCTAGGTTTTTAAGATGACATAATAGTGAAACAGATCTTTAGTAAAGATGGCGTCGATTGAAAAATAATTAATAATAGCCAAGTGCACTGTCCCGAGAGTAAAATTCTTATAACATGTACATGACATAATCCATGTATATAATGGGATATATATATATATAATATTGCAATATAACATTTGTTGAGCACATCACTGAAGTTCGAGAAGTATTACAATAACGTATTTGTTTCTATGTTGAATGTTTTAATCGTAGTTTAAAAAAGATCCTGAGTGAGGATGTTATCAATTGTCTGTTGCTTGGAGATGAGATTATAAGAATGTAAAACAGTGCCTGGAAATAAGTTTTAGAAACTTACCTGTGACGAATTTTGCATATGTGTGAGAATATAGTATTCTATGTAAGAAATATTAATCTAAATGCGTCTAAATACTACAAAAGGTAAAGAACAATCTCTTATTTAGCTATTCTGTCACAAATTATATCGAGATTATTGTTGAGGTGACTAAATTTTAAGTAAAATTTCAAGCAGCAGTCAGGAAAAGGGAACATTACATTGTGCCTGTTTTATTTTACTATCGCAGATATACAAAGTGTAATTAGTAATTTGATGACTTAAGGTATTTTGGCCAATCCGCCATGGTTAATTATATAGCATTGCTGCAAAATACTAAAAACAAATGCTGATTTACATGGTCCGCCAGTGAAGCAGGAAACTTCCAAAGCGCTCAATGTTTTTCTTGAAATACTTATTATCATAACATTTTTTTACAGCTTTAGTAAAGTAGGAAATCTTATTTTTTAAAAATAATGCCACTGAAGTAAGAGCCATCCCATGTAAATACTCTTCTAATCTTGAGAGAAATGTTTCATCATTCAACGAAACAGTTATGTTGAATCTGTGCAGTCTCTTGTCTGATATACGTTTCCAATTTCGGGTATGAATTGTGATCAGTAAGTGCACATCCTCCTCTTTAGAAATCCTCAAAAAATCGAATAAATTATGAATGAAACTTCTTCGTACATCGCGGAAAGCAGGATATGTCCAGAAAAGAAAAGCAGATTAATTAGTTAGAAATAGTAGACTTCCTACTCTCCAGACTGAAGAAATGGAAGGTGTTGAATATGTATTAAAACTATATGTTGGAAAGGAAGAAAAACAAAATTAAAATCTTGGTGTGTTTGGCCTTATAAAACTCAGATGGACTCCCGTAAACATACCCAGAAAATTATGAAATTCGAAAAGTATGAAAAGACAGAAACTGAAAATTGGAGGAACGTCGCAACATTTTCTTTGGAAGCTGAAGAATTCATAAATGCCTCAAACAGCGAAAAGAGAAATCGGAAGGCTCAGCCTATTATTGCTCCATTGGAAATTGTTTGGGATGAACTGAAAAAGTAGTTACAACATCATTAATGAGGTTTGGAAGAAACAATAGCAAAGATTGATTTTGAAAGATTGACACAAAGAATTTTCTGCATTTAGCAGGAATTTACTGGATGATTACAAGATAGTTTAAAGAAGTCTCTATTATATACCTACCTACAGAAAAACGTAAGTTTCACGACTATTTTATCAAAAGTATTCATATCGATATAAAAAGGAAAAATATGAAAGGACAGTGAAAGCAAAACTAACAGCCAGTGATTACTCAGTTCCGAAAAAATAGAAATGCGTTAGGTTTAAAGGAGAAAATGCATCAACATAATCAATATAATCCGGGAAACCTATACATACAAATCTTACTATGTAACTGTTCATTAATATAGATAAAGAAACCTATATAGTATAATATTACCAGTATAATATTTTTAGTATCAATCTTGCAAGCTTCCCCAAATCTGTGTTTTCACCTCCCACTTTTATACAATAATGTGTGAATTTTGTATAATAATGTGTAAGGGGAGATAAGAAAGGAAAGCGTACATTTTTATTTTTATTAGGGTTAGAATGAAACATTTGTAGTATGTTATCTACTTGTATGTTATCTCATCCTAAAATATGAGATATCAGTAAGACTTTTGGATGTTAATGAAAGAAATTTGGAATATGTTATAATTTGTAGAAAATCATACGAATAGTGGAACATGTAATTTCTGAGTTACACATTTTCAGCTTCATTTCTCCTGTCATTGAAAGGATACTGAAAGGATTTAAAAAGATACTGAAGAGTAGCATGGGCAGATTTCAATCGCCACCAAAATTTCGATAAAGCAACATATTCGTCACTTTAGGATAATAATTGGTCACTGGATAATCAAATGTGCAACATTGGTTAGAATAAAATTATGCAGTGCGGCAAAACAAATTTCCGACGTTGTTAAAGGAATGTATTAAAAGATAATTAAAAATGCGTCCAGTAATTTTGCAAATGTGTATATTAATTTAAAATTATTAACAAATAAATTTATCCATAGTTTAATCATTTTTAATCCGTTTCTGTTTTGAAATTATCTTTATTTTTCCTAGGGCATAAAGTCTTTTCAAATAAAGTTCTTCGTAGGTTCTGCTTTGGTGGTGAATATTTAAAGTCAATGTTCCCATTTCATTCATTTGCCACCGGTTTTTCTTAATTTATAAAATAATTTTAAATAAATAACGATAACACAAACAATCAATACATCCGAAAGCGCAATTTTAAACAAACATACTAACTGGAAATGGCAAAAGATGTGAAGCAACTGCTAAAATTTGGTAAAATTGTTAAAAGAAAGGCTGGTAATGCCATCATTCGGTGTAAACTTTCGTAAAACAGCCTGCATAATAAACTGAACACCGAGGATTTTCATCTCATAAGATAATCCGGCATATTTTCACCGACAGTTGGCTCTAAGTTCAATTTTAAGGACGACTACTTTTTGTTGAACGTAGAGTTAATTTTACGAATGCTTTATTAAAATTTGATGATATTAACAGGATTGGCCATTGCATTGACGCTGGATTGGCCAACTAGAACTTAAACTCTATAGAGCATGTCTTGCATAAGCAGTTGCTTGTCTAGAGGGTTGTCAATTACAACTCATTTTCTCTTTGTCAGAACCGTCCAGTAATTGAAAAAAACGTTGTTGGAAGAGTGCGGCTGACTGCTACAAGGATTCATAACTTGCCGCAAACAGGTTACGAATGCTCTTTGCCTTAAAAGGGGACCATACCTCTTATCAGCCTCCTTTTCTTTTCGATATTGTAACCACTATTTTAAATGTTCCTGCGCACGATCATAATAAATCATCGATGAGTCTTATGCACGATCCTGAATTTGTAATATGAGTGTTGGGTTGAATATGTAGTATGAGTGTTTGCAAAGTGCTCCTTTGCAAATTTTTTGTATTGCATCAATCTGAGTTCATAATAAATTTCTTCGACGTCTTCAGGAGATAATCAACAACAAATGAACATTAACTTTATTTTGGACACCAGTGAGCATACAGGGTGGCCAGAAAAACAATTCCTCGATATATGAATTCGCTGAACCAATCGAAACGAAATTTCAGATATTATTATTTGAAACTATGCACTCGATATTGTGATGATTTACAACAATAAAGCTCTCATGAATATGATTAGGTAAACATGATTAGAAATTTTCGAATGACAACATCCATTTTCTTTAATGTACAAAATGATAGACGCATTGAGAAACAATAAATGTCGTGAGAACAATATACATATGACGATAATTACCAGCGAAAACATTTGCAAAAAAGAGCATTGTAAAGGGCCAATGACAATGCAACTGATGTGAGTGAGGGGCAAAAGCTTTTATTGCAACTACAAGTTTCAAAGTGTCCACCTTCTCAGATACATGAGAATACTTGTACGCGGGAGATTGGTGACCACAATCTCGAAAGTAACATTGCAAGAGGAATCTGCAAAACTTCACATTTTATGGCATCATTTAGTTGTGACAGATCTCCTGAATTTGATGTGCTTAGCTTAAATTTCAAGTTACTCCAGAACCAGAAATTCATCAGAAAGGTCGGTGGATCTCCGCGACCACGAAACTGCAAAGTTACGAGAGATGACTCTATTTTGAAATGTTGTACACGTTGAAACCTTTTTGTCTAATTACAATAAACGTTTTTCTCCCTCCTCTCTTGTCATTTGTCCTTTACAGTGTTCTTCTTTGCCAATGTTTTACCCCGGCAGTTTTCGACACATGAGTATTGTTCCAAAGTCACTTATAAGTTTTCGATACGCTGATCAGTTTGTGCAGGGAAACGGTGGGGGCTGCCATTAGAAAATTTCGAAATGTTTTCACTCTAACCGTAACTTTGAGAAGTCTGTTGTTTTAAATCACACAAACTCGAGCGCATACCTTCAAATAACAATTTTTAAAACTACATTTAGATTATTAGAGCGGATAGGCCGCTAAAGGTTCATATATCGGAAACATTTCTTTACGATAACCCTGTATATGAATATATATATAAATGTTCATTTCGTTTTAAGCTTCAATAAAACTGTACTGCTTATTTTATCGTTAAATTTCTTTAATTTAGAAATGAATACTTCAACATTTCTCCTCATGAAATATTCATTAATTTTGGCAATAATCCCGTTTTTGACAATTCAAACAAGCTATTTTTCAGTTTTTCTGAAATGTTGTTTGCCTATGTTATCATGCCCAAAAATATTAGTGTTTTTAATCTTTAAAATTCCTTCCATTGTATTCTACCTCGTTTAAACTAATTTTACGCGTTTTTTCTACACACGCTGTTACCTATAAAAATGTTTAAATCTTTCATATGTGTCCGAATATTGCTCATTTGTTTGTTACATCTAGACATCTCTTATTGCAAAGGCTTAAAATTAAATTCATATTGAATTTGTAAATATTCATTTTCATTTTAACTCTACTGTTCTCAAAGAAAATAACAAAATTTTCAAATTATATATTTTTGGGCTTATTTAGGAGCTTTTAAACTAAAAGTAAAAAGTTAATTTTGAACTGAAAGAAGAGGGACTTCAGATTTCAGGGCAGGTATTTAGATAATGCTTAGATCCTAATAAATGACTGCTCTCAGATAAAGCCTATAGAAGATGTTAGCCACTGGGTACTAGCTGCTTAAAAAATATTAACAAGCTTTATCGAAACAAATTAATAGAATTAGACAAGTCCTATTTTTTATTATTTTGACTTTTAATATTTTAAAATTTCCCAACTTTTTTCTACAGTTGTTTTCATCTGCATATTAAAAGATGGATTAACGTTTGGGTTTTACAGTCGCATAAAAGTTATGTATGGGCGAAAGGTAAAAATATGTTATAAAGCTCTTACAAATATTAGAAACTTACATATATTTACAAAGCACTTTCATATATAAATCGTTTACATATACATATATATTTCGTCTGGAAGCTTATAAAAAACGTAATGCGTAAAGGTTTTAAATAAATTCTTGAGTAGAAGCAACACTTTTCAAGACTGTTAACATACGGATATTTTTCAATTTAAAATTAAACACTTGGAATTTCTAACATGTTTAATATTCAACTGAGCACAATATTACAGAAGCTCCGTAAACTGAATAACAATTGCCAAATTAAGCAGATTTATGTCTGATAATAACGCAAGTACAATAAAATGCATCTTCCACTTACAGAATCTCATTTACTGCTTATAACGGTACATAAATACATATTTTAATATATGCAAATCAGAATGAATTACTTCGATTCTCCTGTGTCGCAACGCCTCCCAGAGATGTTTTGGTGTAGATAAACATACAATGAATGTTATTCAATTTACCAAGGAGCTAAATTTCACATAAAGTCATTAATATAATTTAAATAGAACGATCCATAAAATTAATCCCTAACGTATCCTAACATAATAGTTTGCAGATAATTATCATGAGATTTGCACTTAATTAATTGTTTCGATTCTCATGATAATATTTGAACAAATGCAATGACAATGTACTTATGTAATAGCTATTCATTTTAGATTCGTTTATTCATTATTGAACCATTCGAAACCGTTAAAGTACGTTAATATCAAAGGGGACCGTAAGTTGGCTTTTATTGAAATATTTCTGAAACTCCTTACCATTAACCCATGCATAAGATTTGACATTTATTCAAAGGGTACGGAAAAGCACTTCTACACAACTGTAGATAACAGAAACAATTCAGAACTGTTTTCTTAAGAGTTTATGTGTTTAGTATTCTCAGTAATTAAACTGTCAGATAATATTAATAATATACATATATTTTGTTTTATTAAGAATTTGAAAAGAAAAGTGCTTGTTATTTTGATGATATTTTATTGCTAATAACCTAAATAAACTGTGATTTAGGATAGAGAAGAAAATTATGTGTAACCAGGGCTTTACCTGGATTCTAAATCAACTTGCTATCGAGGAAAGCAAACTTAAATTCCTGCCCTCTGTATGCAGCTTTTATATAAGTCAATTCTAATCTAAATGGTTTATAATTTGAATTAGACTTTAATAGTTTTTAAAGAAAAAAGCCATGAATTGAAAATGAGTTTCATCGAAATTTTAAAAAATATATTTCATAAATGTGTACCCCTTACTTGTTACCCTTACTTGTTATCTGAGTTTATACAAAAACTCCATATAATTCCAGATTTCACGGGAAAAGAATTGATATATAAGACCAAAGAATTGTAGCCTTAATATACTAAATGTACTTAAGTAGCTTATTTGACTCTAAATTTTGTAATCAATGTGTTGCAGTACTGGGTTCTCATCATAGAGAATAAAATTTCATTGTTCATTAATCGGCATGGTAACAAGAAAAAGTCATAAAATTTTGAAGTGGCATATATGCTATAGGGTATATGTAAAAGATATGTAGGTGAATCTTGCTTTATATTCAAAACTGATTACATGATAAAGTCCAAAACATTTTTAGTTCTTATTGAACTAGTAGATCTTGACAGCAAAAATAATATGCTATGCGTATTTTACGTTACTTTTACTATCTTTAATTAAATGAATAATGTTTATTAAATGAATATGTCGACTGTAGCTGGCGCTACTTTAAACGGTTATAAAGGTAATGGTCTCGATAGCCAGTCAAACACTAGCAGTTCAAAAACCAAAATCCACTGCAGGAGAGCTCTTTTGCGATACATTTCGGTATTCGAACTGCTTTGTAGTGCGGGCGTTTGACTACCGAAATCACGAGACAAACTTTGTTGATCTATCAAACCATAAAGCATAAGTTTTATATGGGAAGCTGTGTCTGAAACAGTGATGAGCCGCAGAAAGAGGGCAATGTTCAGAGGCGTATTGGTGAGCAAAAAGTGGAATATTTCAGGCGAGTATGTTATAGGAGAAAAATGCATGGGTTCAATAATGAAAAACTGACCGGTATGCATTATGTTTATGGACCTTAGATGGAAATTTACAAACCGCGAGACGCAAGTACAAGTTTCTCAAGCAGATGTCTGTAATGTCATCCATTGTTTCGATAATTGCACCACAGATTAACTGAAATGGAGCCTTCTGAGTATGCAGCCATATCACTCAGCAACATACTATATGCATACTTGTCATAGAGGAAACTATGGTACGATAAATTGTGAGGACTTAAGTTTCATTCCGATTACTGTGATATTTGTCCTCTTGTTCCTCCCAATTTTCTGTAGAGCAGCTTCCTCTTCAGCAGGCGTTTATGTAGTGTTGCTGACTGATGTGGCTGCTTACTAGGAATGCTCCAGTCTCGAATGCTGCCTATGTGCAGTTAAGTCATAAATTTCGAACCCCTTTTTTCATGGAGGAAGCTGAAAAAAAGGGGATAATCTCATTTGGAGTCGTGAGAAAATGTAGGGGTTGTTTAAACATCTAACTTCTCTGTATTCAGTTTTATACAGAGAAAATGAAAATACAAAATGAATTCTTCGAATAAATGCGATTTTGTACATTGAAAATGTATTATTGAACGATAAGCTGTAAGGCAAATAACACCCACACAGGAAGTAAATGTAGCAAATGGTGAACTTAACTTACTTGTGAGTTTGACAGCAAGGATCTTATAATACAATTCTACTATAAATTTTTAATAGGTAACTAGAAAATCTCGAACTCGCTAAACATTCTTCACAATTCAGATAAAATTTCATTAATCATATTAAAGAATCTGAATGGGATTTGTGTTATCATTTGCTGATGAGAATAGATGACAGTCGATAAGAAGCTGATAGTCAATAAATTCCAATATTTAGTTGAAAAAAAACATTTATGTATCCAGATTTTTCAAGCCCTATTGCATGCATTATTCTCGTAACTACAGATACATATATGTTATTCTTTTTGTAACTCGTAGGGTTTATATTTATTTTAACTAACATTTATTTTAAGTTATCTTTCCTGTTTAGCCTTCATTTTCCCCTAGAAACCGTGCCAGAGTATGTAAATTGTAGTAGCACGCGCAGTTTATTCAAATTTAGCGGAAGCTAGTTGAATTAAATAGTAGACGAAACCAGATTGTGAGAGTCTTGCTTTGAAGTTACGCTAATGAGGTTGCTCGGTAGAATTGAGATCGGTGCGTGTCGGCCTGTGTGCCTAGCTTTGCAGAAGTGCTAGCTTTCAACTATTTAATCAGTAATCTTGCTGAATCTCAGCGGTAATTAAAAACGCGGTTAGTTTAGGATCTCGAACCTCGTCGGTAGTGTTTTGATATTTGTTCATCTAGTCATTACGTTCAGTTTTACGTTTTATTTCAGTTAAATCGCCGGGTTGGCGCAGTTTGTGAGCGTCAAGTAGACGCATTTGTAATTTTAAATATAAAATAAAAAGGGCTTCAATCCCTTCGTACGTTTCTGTGTAAATTCACACATAAAGCAGTCACTACCCCAGTTTCTGACACGTTGGGGCAGCGAGATCTTACAAACTTAAAATATATATATTTATATTTGTAATTAATAAATCTTTTGAAAGCAGCGCCAAACAGCTGTCAAAATTATATTTTTTAAAGTATTATTTAGAAATGCGTTTATAATGGCTCTTATATTTACGAAAGATATTTCCCTCTTTACTCAGGCTTACTGTATACAAGTCGATAAGGCCAATGAATGGAGAGATCGATTTGATAATTCATTTCTAGTTTCAAATCGGATGAATGGACTCGCCAAAAAATGACACATTAATACGGTGACTGAAGTGCACTGTACAATGAGAAATGAAAATTTTAACAAAGGTTTCGGGCTTTATCTTATGAAAACAAATTATCAAAATCTAATTAAATGTTTTTCTTAGAAAAATAGATAACACAAATATTTTTGAATAAAATGAAAATAGCTTTAAAACATTAAATTTAAATTTAAATTAAAAAACATAAGACTTACAAAATATTGCAGAAATTGCGTAAAATATAGAAGACACTTATGCGGCACAAGCTCACTAAATCTAAAATAGATTGTGCAGTCAAACAGCTCTCCTTGTCACAGAAATATACTGTTCATCGGGTTTAAAAGTTATTCAGACTAACGTGGGAAGTTCCGTGACTAACATGTATTTTCCTTTGAATGAATAAACTAGCCAAAGAAAAGGGTGAACTTGAAAATTAGATGCAAAGTTAACAAATCTATTAAACGAGTTCTCCTACAGCTTCCCACTGTGTGTAAGCATTTTAGTAGATTTCCTTAAGGTATGTAAATATGAGCCCATTCTTCCTAGAAATTTCTCCATGAAATCATGCCTAGCCAAAGCTAAGAACGCCATCTTTACGCGAACTTGCTATTTAAAATCATTCGAGGTCGCTGTTAACAAGCAAAATATCTTATCATGTCGAGGTTATTTCGCAGCCCCTAGATTCAAACTTCAGATACATTTCTTATTCGACATATGACAATGTAAAATTAGGTCTATCTTTTCTATAACCCGGTACATTTGCTTTCTGGTGGATGAGAAATCATATACTTATCATGTTAAATCGACAGCAATGTGTGCTTTTGAGAAGAAACGCTAGGAGAGGCCTATCTAAGCAAATATCTGAACTGCTGTTAAGATCTACAGCTAGAGCAGTTATGTCCAGTAACCCAGAAAAGTACAAGTAGATGATTTCTCGCCGAACAGAAATTTGATCGGTACTTTGATCACGTATCTAATGCCAGGGTTTTTGAAGACTATACTTATTTTTTATTTTAATTCTCTGAACTCCAAAGTTAAAATATTAAATAAAATAAATTTTTCTTAATGACTTATAATTTATCTCTCTTAATATGTTAAGACTTTTCTTAAATCACAGTGCCAAGATGACTATGCGTTACTCATATAATTATTAGTCCCGAATGGGATATTGGTTTTGAAACTGCATTTTGTGTTGAATCACTATAAATGGCGTATCAGTTTTCAGATTGTTGGCACCAAATATTATCGCCTTATTTTGAATTTCGAATTTGTTTTAGAAACTTTTACATATTTCGTAAAATTTTACAGAATTTTACATTAACAAACTCAACAATTTCAAAGCGAACAGTGGCAACACTATACGGGGGAAAAATAAATCAAAGCATTCTTATCTCCAACGCGCGATACCGTCTATCGGAAATTTTAAAGACATGCTGTTTTAAATATTTTGTGATTTTGCTCTTGAATCAAATTTTATGTGGCGTAAGCGCCAAGAACATGATACTGAATAAATAAAGTAAACAAACGGAGCGTTAATAATAAAAGAGATAAAGTTTTATAAAACACCTTAGTAAGAAAACTGAAGATTGATATGATGAACTGAGAAAATTCTGGGGTTTTCTAAAACTTAAACGTGCCAAAGAAATTCTAAACGTATACTGCTATGCTGCTTTTAAAGTTTTTGTAATTCTGCTGTTCAACTGTGTATGGTTAAAGTGCGAAGAAAATGATGCTTAATAAAAAAGCTAAAAAGACAAGAAAAATGGGTTGGCAAGAGGAAACCTTAACAAATCCTTTTAGGTGATGATTAAAATACACAATTCACAAATAAAAAAAACAAATAAATAAAGGAGAAAAAAACTTTTAGACGTCTGCTTATTTATTTATTTATCTTTCTATATATTTGAGAAAATCAAAGAGAGCACGTTACATCACAAGTAAGTGAAACGAAATTAAATAATTTACTACACCAAGGTGACATTTCAAACTCTACTATATTTCATCTATACAGAAATGGATATGAAAGCAGTCATACGTATTTAGCAAATATAAAAAAAATTGTGTTACTATCGGGCATTTGTGCTACTGTAGGGCATTTGTGTTACTGTCGGGAACTCATTCAGAGATTGTTTATTTACCAAACAATTTCTCCGCTAATCTTTCCCATTTTTGTGATCAGTGCTAAAGTGAAACAGGACAGTTTTGCAATTGTTATCCGAAGAAAAAGTAGCTCAATTCAATCTGAAATAGCTAACAGAAAGAGAGAGAAAAATATGTAATGCAATCTTTGAAAAGACACATTTGGAGTCTTTGTTGGTAGAGGGCGTTAAGCTGGCAGCATTAATACGTCTATTTGAAGGCTGGTGATCACTTAGGTACTTCGCTTTTGTTCCGACGTTTTCTTTCTTTTCCTGAAAAAAATCTAATGTAGTCTTTATACCAGTTCTGTTATTTATCTGTTTCTAAGAAAGCGATCTATTTTTGTAGCTATTAGACAGTTTGTGAAACAGTAAATAAAAAAATATAAAGAAAACTGAATTTTAATCAAATAATTTCATTTTACGAATACGTTTCATAACAGTAAGATGAAACTTAAATATAAATACGAAGAAATGAAAATGCCTGGCAAGTTATTCAACCAGTAAATTTGCTTGGAGGTTTAGGGTAGATACAGGGCATCTTCATATATGTCAAAGAGTCATCAAATTTTCGTCTGTAATTAATTTTGCTGAAAATTTTATAATTTAGGCAACCATAGAAATGTAATCTTCAAAGACTTTTATGAATTGTAGGAAACGTCGATCAAACTTGTCATTTAATGATTTATTAATACGTTTATGTACGATAATTGACAAAATTATAATAGGACCTTTCTCAAAAAAGATCATAGAAGATCCCCATTCTTATAAAAATTTAAACATATCCATTTCTACTAAATGACGTAATAATACCACGATTAAGTTTGATCATCGTTTTATTATTTAATTCAGGATGATCTGCATGAAATGTAGGTCATACTGAAGTAATGCATTCGATACAACGGCTGTAGTTAACTTCTAGTAGAATAAAATGAGCCATATGATCGTTATTAATTTTTCTATGTATATAAACCTTGTATACACTATTGATATTATAGTTAACAATATCTTTTTTTCTTTTTTATTATGCATGTGTTGGCTAGAAACAACAGTTTTAATTTCATTCAAGACCTTTAGATTTGCGATCAGAGATGAATTTAGTATCTAACGGAATGGGCGTGGATATGTCTATGTGTGTCGATGTCTTTCTTTATGATGCTCTGATTTAAAATGAGAAACGCAAAACTATTTTACTCAAAACTTATTGGCTTATTTGAAAATATTCAAAACCATACTTTCGGTGAAATAATGAAACCCGTTAGTTAAAATCTGAAAACTATTACGAGAATCAACCGCGCAAGAATTATGTGCATAAAATTCAAAGAAATATACTTTTTGAGAAATCTTTTATCAAATTCATAATACGACCACTTTGAAAAGTAAGTAGTACAATTAGCAGTCTTTTGAAGACTCGATGAATAAACGCTCTGTCAGTCACCGAAACTTAAGAATGCTGTTGAAACAATACTGTTTTTCTTAACATCAATTTTGACAGAATTACTGCAAGGTGACACGTTATGAGAAAGAACGCCGACTGAGTGGTGATAAATAGAATTGTTTTCTAGGTGTTCTGAATCTGTGACGTGCTAAAAATCGCAGTGCATGCGAAAATTAATAAAATACGTTATTTCCTTCCGGAAGTAATAATGCATGCATTTAAATATTCCTTTTAGTAGAATAACTCAAAAAATTCCAAATAAAATTTTATGAAAATGCTATAGGTATAATTTCAGGTTTAAATATCTCCTCAGGTCTTTCAAAACGTTTTGTAAATAAGTATTACGTTTTCAGGTATTTCGATGTTTTTTAATGACCTCTCACAATTACTCTGATATAGATAAAAACGCGAAATTATATTAAATACCTAGTGTAAGTTGGTATATAATACATTATAATTGGTACAGCAATATAAAAAACGTTGTGAGATTTCATCGTTTAAAAAATCAGACAAGACTAAGGCGCATTTTTCATTTATTTAAAATCAAAACAGATACAAAATTTGATTAGTTTTTATAAAATTGCTTCAACACGATTATTAGTTATTACTGCTAATTAACTAGAAACGAAACATAGAAAGTTTCTAATTTCTTTAATTGCAAGAGACAAATGATACATTGAAACTATTTTTTGCAACAGAATCTACAAAAATAATTCATCGCATTTTAACTGAATGATTATTCTTCAGACATGAATAAATATGGAGCATAATTAAAAATAAGAAAAAAAAATATGACGTAATAATAATTAAATTAAAAAATATCAAATCAGATTTAGTTGCAAAAAAGGTATTTTACATCTAGTTCAAATTTGGCTTTTTCTCTTTCATCCCGACTTAATTTACAACAGCTAAAAATGAAACACAGAAATTACTACGGAGCATATAAAAAGCATTCATGAGACAGTTTTTAATCACTTTCACATTACTTTCAAACGTGAAACGTGGAAGAAATGAGCAAGAGTTTTTTTTCTTTTTTAAAACAAATATTTTTCTAAACGTTTTTCTTCGCTATCAAGAGAGCTTTTTATATTTATTGCAAACTGCCTCTGACATCAAAACAAACATCAGAGTAATCAGTAATCTCCATTAAATAAAACCATTTTCAAAGCAAATTAGTCATTTTTAATAAATCTTATTTTCTTTTAATTGCATAAATTTCTTTAACTAAACACTGAAACTAATAATTATAATTTATTGTTTATCTATTGCCATGAAAAAATATGTTTATGATTATATTTGATAATGTAGCAGTACAAAAATGTAAGAAAAATTTCTTTGTGGAGTCCTCACTGTAGATGAATTACGAAATCTTAAAAATAATGAAAAGTTCTATGTTTTTAATCTCAATAATTACATCTAAGTAACAAGATTAATATAAATCACATGCTTCTCTTATTAATTTTTACCAAATTATTAGCTCAAAATGGAAGTTAGGTCCAAACGAAATATTAGTCTCGAAAGAGCATTTTGCCTTTGAATGACTAAAAATGGCGTATCACTTTTCACATTGTTACCACTAAATATTCCATTAAATTTCTTACTACTTTTTACCAAATTATTAGCTCAAAATGGAGGTTAGGCCCAAACGAAATATTAGTTTCAAAACGGCATTTTGCGTTTGAATCACTAAAAATGGCGTATCACTTTTCAAATTGTTGCCACTAAATACACTCACGTTTGTGAAAATTGCAACACCATGAAGGACTTACGCGAGTGAGCTGAAATTTTCAGGAAATGCAAAGTAGCGCATGATATGCAAATGATTAGAATTGCAAATCCGTAGCGCATGCGTATGCTGAGCAGCGCCCTCTGAACGGCTGATGGATCCGAATAAATAGACGGCTGTAGCGAGGCGTGTATGGTTATCGGTGGTTATCTGCTAGTGGTAAACGTTAACTCAATCTGTACTTATGCCTCGTCGACGAAAGAGAGCGAGATTTGAACAACTTACAGAGTTTGAACGAGGGAGAATCATCGGCCTTCGTGAAGCTGGATTGTCGTATCGTGCAGTAGCCTCTCGTGTGCAGCGTAACAGCAGCACAGTGATGCGCGTTTGGAAGCAGTGGACGGACGAGTGTCGGACAACTCGGAAATCCGGGAGTGGACCCCGAAATGTGACGTCAGCTCGCGATGATAGACACCTGGTCCGCATGGCGCGGACGGACCGTACAGCTTCCTCTAGACAATTGGCAGCACTGTGGTCAATAGCTACAGGTGTTTCATTGTGTGCTTCATCAATTCGTAGACGTCTGCTGCAGTGTGGACTGCGCGCACGGACTCCTTTATACAGGATCCCCCTAACGCACGACCATCGCCGCCTGCGGCTACAATGGGCCAATCAGCATAGAGACTGGCGTGCTGATTGGCAGCATGTCGTGTTTTCTGACGAATCCCGCTTTAATTTGTGGTACCATGATGGCCGCATTCGTGTCAGACGCTATGCCGGTGAACGCCACCTTCCGGAGTGCATTATCGAACGCCACAGTGGACGAACACCCGGAGTTATGGTCTGGGGCGCCATAGCATATCATAGACGATCTCAATTGCTACGAATTGTGGGCAATCTGAACAGCAACCGGTATATCCGTGAAGTTCTACAGCCCGAAGCTGTTCCCTTCCTTCAAAGCTTGCCAGGCGCTGTATTTCAACAGGACAATGCCCGCCCTCATACTGCTCGGATTGTTAAATCCTTCTTTGCAGCGCAGCAGGTACAGCTTCTTCCTTGGCCTGCGTGTTCCCCGGATATGTCGCCAATTGAACATGTGTGGGATGTCATTGGTCGGCGTCTTGCTCGTGATCCTCGTCCTGTTGCGTCTGCAGACGAACTTTGGGTACGCGTACAAACGATATGGAATGCTCTTCCTCAGTCAGACATTCAAACTTTGTTTGACTCCATGCCACGTCGTGTAGCAGCACTTATTGCGGCGCGTGGTGGCCACACAAAATACTGATTCTGATCTCTTGTTCTTGTTTGTTTGCTTTGAACATTTAATCATTTATTTGTACCACTACCACTCAACTGTGTATTAAATTGCATTCAATTATGACGATTCCTTCTTGGTGTTGCAGTTTTCACAAACGTGAGTGTATTATCCCTCTCTACTATATTTAAAGAAATTAAATAATGAAGAATCTGCAAGCATGTATGTATATTTCACATACTGTGAAGAAACAATCGTATTTAGAAACGTCAAATTATGACTAGCATAGTCCTCCATCCGAATATGGGCTTCCGGAAGCCCGAACTTAGAATTTGGGACTTGTTTTATTCTCTGCCCCTTATTTTCTAAAACTTTAACGAATTCTTGATTAACAGAGTCAACGATTTCAAAGCGAGGACTGGCAGAGCTGTACGGGAAAAAAAAGAAACGAAAAGGTTCCATATTTTAAATTAAGTCCAAAGCGGCGTTTTTTAAAGTTTTGTGTGTGACCTTTATTTATTAAATATCATAATCTACGTACTCAAACCATAAAATTCAGTTTAATAGCAATATTGCAAAATAATTTTTAAAAGAGCATATCTTTAGAATTTCCGATACAGAGTTTTGCGCGCTGGAGATAAAAATGCTTTTTTTTTCGTACAGTGTGGCCATTGCTCGCTTTGAAATCGTTTAGTTTTTTTAATCAAAAATTCGTTGAAGGGTTACAAAATATGAAATTGATAGTAAAACAAATTGCAAATTCAAATTAGGGCTTCTACTTGCCCATATTCTACGGAAGAGTACAATATTCAAATTTTGATGACTCTAGGTTCCGTTTTTTATCACAATGCGAGAAACATACATACATTCATACACATTATTTAATTTCTTTAAATATAATACAGGGCGTTAATGTTTAGTCACAACATTTTGAAAAGTGATTCACCGTTTATAGTTTTCAACGCAAAATGCCAAAACGAAATTAATAATCCTTCACAGCAAACTGTCCTTTTGGACTTAAAAAAATAGATAAAAAATTAAAAATTAAAAAAAAATGTGAAAGGTTTAGATTTTAAATTAGGTCCAAAGGGGCGTTATTTTAACATTTTGTGTGTTATCTTTATTTATTAGATATCATGTGCTTCGCACTTAAACCATAAAATTCAGTTAAAAAACAATATCGGAAAACAATTTTAAACTGAGCACATCTTTAGAACTTCCTATGCACAGTCTAACGCGCTGAACATCAAAATGTTTTTTCGTTACAACGTTGCCGTTGCTCGCTTTGAAATCCTTGAGTTTGTTAATTAAAAATTTCTTCAAAGAATATATAAGTTTCCAAAATATGAAATCGATAATAAGACAAATTCCAAATTTCAAATTTGTGCTTCCAGATGCCCATATTTGCAGCTGGATTACGTAATTCGAAATTCGATGGCTCTAAGTACCGTCATTTTATCACATTGCGGGAAACACACATACATTTATGCATATTCTTCATTATTTAATTTCTTTAAATATAATACAGGGCTGCAATATTTGGTGGCAAAAGTTTAAACAGTGAACAGACAGTTAATGTTTCTGACCCAAATTCACAAAACGAAAACAATAGTCCTTCAGAGACAAAGCCTCATTGGACTAAAAAAATGATCTCGAATGCGCGAGACTGCCTATCGGAAATTCTAAAGTTATGTTGTTCTAAATATTTTGTGATTTTGCTATTGAAAGGAATTCTATGTGTCGCAAGCGCCAAGAACGTGATATTTAATAAAGTAACACACAAATCTTTAATAATAAAAATACAAAAAAAAGTGTTTAACGTCTTCTTGGTAAGAAAACGTAACATTGATATGATGAACTGAAGGAACAAAAAAAAAAA